>JBAWJQ010001017.1:0-38724 GCA_037783105.1 Bactrocera zonata
GTAGGGCTAATTCTTGTGAAACAAGTTCCCTTTTTACATGAAACCATTAAAATCTATTTTTAAAAAACAATAGTAAATTACAGTTTAACATTTGAAGAATATTTAATTAAGCTTTCATGGACAAATATTAAAAGATACGGTTATGGCAGCAATTACCAGGTGGTTGAAGAAGTTTTGCCTTTTTATAAGAAAAACACAATTTTATGATTCAAAATACACTATTTTACAGTAGAATCTCCCTGAACATTAATACACCTGCTCCAACGATCATCCAATCTGTGGATCCTATACCTGAAATGAGAATCCGGAAGGTCTGCAAAATACGTTTCAACAGCCATTATGACCTCTTCCTTTGATGAAAAACGCTTGCCACGCATAAGTTCTGAAAATAAATGGAAGTCGCTGGGGGCCAAAGCTAGTGAATACAGTTGATGCTCCAACAATTCGAACTTTAATTCATGAATTTTAGCCATTGTCAAAACGCTCTTGTGACACGATGCATTGTCCTGTTGAAAAATGATTTTCTTCTTCTGCAAACCGGGTATTTTTTCACGAATTTTTCCTTCAACTGGTCCAAAAGGTTGCAATAATGTTCAGAATTAATTGTTTTACCAGTTTGGAACTACTCCACAAACTAAATTCCTCTCGCATCACAAAAAACTGATACCATAACCTTTTTGGTCGATTGCCGAACTCGAACTAGTTTTGAAGCCGCACAACCAGGTTCGCACCAATCTTTAGCCCCTCGCTTTGATTCAGGATCATGGTGATAGACCCAAGTCTCATCCACAGTGATGAATCGACGCACAAAATCCACTTTATCCTTTTTAAAATCCTTCAAATGTTGCTGAGAAAGTCGTCATTGTTGCAAAACGTTCATAAGACAGTTAATAAAATACGCGTAACTTCAAAAATTTTAATGGGATTGGCTTGAAATTTAGACACAAAATTATAAATAAATAAATTAAAATCGAAAAATGAAAGACTGTACTTCTCCCTTAATTTAGATACATATATGGTTTTCGTTTCGTGTCGTTTACTAAGACTGAATCCAAAAGCCAGTTACCATATCATTTTATTATCACAGGACATATCGGCCTTTAGAAAACAATGTATACACCGTACCGTATGTATACCATCGTAAAATTTTTGGCAGCTGAATCCACCTTATTCACCGGATCTAGCACCAAGCGACTTTTTTTTGTTTCCTCAACTTAAAACTGCGCTCGGCGGCCAGAGATTTTCGTCAAATGAGGAGGCAATCTCTTTCGTGAACTCGTATTTTGCAGACAAAGACGCCAAGTACTATTTGGAAGGGTTGCAGAGATGGGAGCATCGCTGGGAGAAGTGTGTGGAGTTACAAGGAGACTATGTAGAAAAAAAAAAAAAAAAAAATTTTGAAAAAGTCGCGTGCATCATGGTTAGGTCGGTTATTTATCAGACAGCCCTCGTATGTATATGTATGCATGCATGCATGTATGGAATAGGGATCACTACCGTTAAATAATCAGTCTAATATTTACATTCATAACATGAAACAAGTTTTTTTTTAATTTCAAAAAATTACAATAATTTCGTCTTTGCAAGAAAAAAGGAATTCCACATTTCATCATAGAGCGAGTGCGTATTTCAGCTCTACCTTCCCGCCTACCTGGAATGCATACCTTACCTAGGCACATTCATACGTACAAACATACATACGCTATTGTTCTACTTAGCTGTTATGGTCAGCCGCCACTAAACGTAGTGAAGCATTAGTAAAATGCTTGTGTATAGTTCTCTCATAGGTTTTGTTATTGTTTAATTTATGCATAAAGGACCTTTTTCGTTTATCAACAGTTTATATGTTTTCTTGCTTTTAGAACGCTTGTCTTAGTTCTCAACCACTTTATCACCAGTTCATGTTAAGAATCTGCTGTTTGGTGTGTTAAAGTTAAGACTATACTTCACAGGATCATTTCTGTAGTCAGTCTTCATTTACTTTCTTTGCAAATCGAAAGTATTAGCACCCGCGATGAGGAGGTATATCGTTTTATCTGACAGCGTGAGGTTTATGAACTTCATCACTAATTTTGTCTTATGACATATTTGAGATGATGTTTCTTCGATGATCGCTCGGTTTTAACGGATAAAACGACTTCTGAGTGGTCTAAACCAATTTTAAACTAATAAATACAAGAGTGTTGGGAAAATGTGTATCTCAAACAGCTAATTGTGCCATGGAATGCGATATTCGCCATTTCACAAGAAACCATTAATCTTCCGCAGAATCTTTCTCTCGAAAACTCGAAACGTCGAGTCATCATTTGTCCTCTGATACACCATATAGCAGGACGGGAATAATGAGTGACTTAGAGAGTTTGGTTTTTGTTTATCGAGAGAGGACTTTACTTCTAAATTGCCTACTCAATACTGTTGACGACAGCTATTTTGCGTTGGATTTCGAGTCTGACATTGTTGTTGGTGTTAATGCAGGTTTCAAGATAGACGAAATTATCTACGACTTCGAAGTTATGACTGCCAACAGTGACGGGCGAGTCAAGTAGCGAGTGCGACGACTATTGTTTGATGACATGAGATATTTCGTCTTGCCCTCATTCTTTACCAGATCCATATGCTTCGCTTCCTTATCCAGTCTGGAGAAAGCTGAACTAACGGCGCGGTTGTTGAGGCCAATGATATCAATATCATCAATGCCAACGATTTTTGCAGTCCTTGTAACAATTTTCATAAGCACCTTTTGGACAGGTCTTCAGCTCTTTCAGCGAATTTTGTTTTATCTCTTCGATCGACTGAAAACGGGTTCCATAGAATAGAACGTCAATTTTAGTTTGGGGAACAAGAAAAAAATCACACGAAGCCAAATCTAGTGATTACGTTGATTAATCGATGGTATTCATTGCGATTTTGGCATTAAATTAGACCACAATCGTACTCTTTTTAAAAAAAACTTTATCCGGATGAGTCGAGCAAGAACCCCGTTTTCATACCCCAAATATCCACCAAAATCATTCGAATGGATTCTCTAACACTTACCTGACGATTTTCAAGTACCATATTTTTCACTTTTTTTAATATTTTCCTCAGTTGAGGAAGAAGTATGGGCCAGCTTTTCAGAATACGGTGAACGCGGAAGACAAATTCACGGAGCATTGCTATCGATTTCTCTGTCTTGTGGCACAGTCCATTGTCTCGGTGTAAACGCACTTTCTTTTATTCAAATGCGGCCGTTTTCACCTTCAAACGGTCCAATAAGGGTAAGTATACGTAATAGTCTCTGTTGATGATCCTTCCTTTCGAGGTAGTCAATAAAAATTATTCCTTGCGCAGCCCAACATTCAGACGCCATAACCTAGCCAGCCGACTGTTTTTCCAAGCTTTTGGGTGGGTTCATCGTGCGCAATCGAATGATTGTCGAATTGACTTCGGCTTGAATTGTTTTATCCATTGTCATATAACGATGCAAAAACACGAGTCTATTACGATCGAAAATCTCCAAAGACTGCTCCGAATATTCAACTGGTAGTTGTTTTTAATCAAAAGTGAGCTCGCGTTGTACTCACTTTGCACAAAGCTTCCTCATGCCAAAATATTCTTGAATGATATGATGTACACATCTAGTTTACATATATCTTAAGAGATACTACTATCTCGAACAACTTCACTCTATGGCTATAATAGACGAAGACGCTGAAAAATCTATAATAAGATTTTGTCTAACAGTATTTAGATTATTGGTAAATCAATTGAGACAATACGACGTGTCCCATGGATTTTGAATTGTATTCGCATTCTCCACAGACCCAAAAGGTACGAGTAAGGTATTACCGATACTAAGTTCTAATTTGACGAAAAAGACCAATGATATCGAAAGTTAACAGTAATCGGTGTACGCCTCCGATTCCCACTGCTACTACGCTTTTCCTTCGTTCTCGAAACCAGAATTCCATTAGAGAGGAATGCCACCCTGATAAAAACCCCTAAACAATAAGAAAAGTTTACTTGTATAGTAGTGCTCCGCAAAAGAAAACTTGAAGAAATATGAACCAATGATTCCTTCTCCCCACTGAGCATACCAAATAGTGACTTTTGGAGAATTTAACGGCGTCTCAAAAATGCTTTGTGGATTATCTTCACTCCGAATGCTATAATTTTCTTTATTATTTATTGCTCAAGATCAATAGCTATCACGTTTTGAGCACATTCACCGAACGTGCGACACGCTTGACCAAGTGACCAGGTTTCAATTCTTGAATAAGTGGGATTTTGTAGGCCCACAATCTACGATCCTTCCGCAAAGTCTTCCATGAGATGGCAGATGGGTTTTCTTTGATATCCTGCTCCACAATTTGTAAATGTTTTTCCGGAATACTCTATCTGAAATGGCAAACAAAACTAAGTAAGAACAGCTGTCAAAAAAAAAAAAAAAAAAAAAATCCTTAAAAAGTACGTCTAAAAACAAGCACTCCTTATGAACCATAGGATGGAGCCATGCGTTGAAGTTCACGCAAGTGAGGAAAGTTCTCTGAGTGCTTCAGTCCACGACTTCCAGCCTAACACCAAGTACTCTCTGGATAATCAAATCCATTTGGATACGTGTTATATTGAGAAGGCGAAAAACCCCATCCCAGATTTGTGCTCTGGGTTTGCGACCTGCCACATGAAAACCAAATGAAAAGAAGAAAATAGCCTCGGATGAGAGACCCCACTTTTGATAAAGACTGCCTACTTTGCTCGCCCCCAAGACGTGCAGGATAGATACCGAGAGTTGAAGAGGGAAACCAGACCCATTTACAGACAAAAAAAGAGGGAGGCCGAAATTCGTCAGTACGAAAAGCTTAACAAGCTGCGCGATAGGGGTAATGATCAAAATTTCTATGAAAAGATGCGGCGACTAACAGAAGATTTCAAGAACGCAACATACTATTGTGGAACTCCTAGAGGTGGTTTGGTGACTGAGGCCCAGAGAACACTGAAATTAAGGAACACTTCTCTAACCTGCTGAATGGCAGTGAAAGCTTAACACCAGGAGATGGTAAGCTCGATTCCCCATTCGATGACGATGAAGCAGACATTCCATTACCCGACAACGAAGAAGTTCGGAAAGCATTTACCTGTCGGATGAACAACAAAGCGGGCGGAGTCAATGGATTGCCGGGCGAGCTATTCAAATATGGCGGCGAAGAACTGATAAGGAACATACATCAGCTTCTATGTAGAATATGGTCGGACGAAAGCATACAAGATCATTAGAATTTAAGGGTGCTCTGGACAATTCACATAAAGGGAGTCCCCACAATCTGCGCCAACTACAGCTACAACTACTGATTGGGCCTTATCAGTGCGTCTTTAGGCCTGAAAAATTAACAACTGACTAGATATTCATCATGCTCCAAATCTTGGAAAAGGTTCGTGAAAAGCAAAGAAAGTAATTTAAGCAGCAGATCTGAGTAGAGAAGGTACAATATTACCGCCACACCGTTAGTTCTTCAGACTGGATAAGGAAGATAAGCGTATGGGTCTGACGAAATATTTCCTGTTACTAAACAAACAATCATCGCAACCTCGATGAGGGTCGCACGTCACTGTTGACAGTCATAACTTTTGAACAAAAGTTGTAGATAATCTCTCTTATGTTGGAATCAATATCACTTCGAACAACAAAGTCAGCCTCGAAATCGAACGCAAAATAACTTTTGCCAACCGGTGCTATTTTGGATAAGTATGCGTCGGGGAAGCAGAGGAAGGCCTCAACTCCGTTGGAAAGACCAGCTGGAGAAGAACATGGCTAGACTTAGATTATCCAATTGGCGCCAAACAGCGAAAAGGATGAACGCCTGGCTCGATATTGTTAATTCGGCTATAACCACGTAAGCGATGTCTACGTCAATGGAGGAGAAAATTTGAACCCATAACCTGTCGAATAATTGTTACGCACTTAATTCACTTGGATAAACTGCCTGGCAAAGTATAGACTCAGTATGAAATGACAATAAAATCAAAACAAAACGAAACTTCAGTTACCCCTTTTAACCCAACTTTTATTCCCATTACGCACGCATTAACTACTATGGCACCACTTCCAACCTTTCATTTATTCATTTCATTTGAGTATAATCACCAATTTTTATGGCAATCTGTTCGAGGTCTCACCAAATCACTTAAAGCTTTGCAGATAATGACATTTTTTATGTCTTTCATGTGTGTTAAAGATTTCTCCATATTTCCCCGTTTACCGTAACAAACTTGCAATGCCACACTGGCGGCACATTGCGAGTTTAACCCAACCCAAACCGAACCGAACAGTCAGTCAACCCAACCGTTCACTCATCCAACGCCAGATGACAGATGGCAACAACGCTCTAAGACAACTCATCCGTTTGCATTTATTGTACGTTTCTAGGCCGTTTGGGGATTGACTTTTTCTACTCATACGTCTTTGTAGTAAGCACTTTTCCGATTTTGTGTGCATTTCGCTTTTCTTGCTTGTCGCTCTCTCCGTTGTTTGCTTTTGTTTTTGCAAACCAATCGTTTTCTGCGCATTTCTTTTTGTCTTCTTTAATTTCACTAGCTTTTGTTTTTATTTTTCTATTTGATTCTATTTATTGGAGATTGCTATATTGCGATGAAGCACACAGCGGTCTCACATCCTGTGGGATTGAAATTGTTTTCTTTCCTGTCTGGCAGTTTTTCTAAATCAAAGATTGTGCTGGGATTTAGTGGCAGTACCCAATAGCCGTAGGCGCCCCGCTCTCTCCCCCCCTCCTCTCTCTCTCGCTCATCTCGTTCAGCACATCGAAACTACTTGCGGTTTTAACCGGCATTAAGGCGGCATAACCCCGCATGAGCATGAGAAGGGAAAGTAAGTTGGGTATGAGTTCGGTCGCTTAAGTCCGAGATCAATGCCTTCGTCTTGTGTCCTGTGTGCTTGTGTGCGCACTGACGTCTTATCAAAGTCCAATATCGATGATTTTGATTGCTTTTAAGTTGGCAGCACACGCACACACATATGTATTATACACCCACGAAATGGGGTTAATGGTCGAAATTGATAACTAGGCTATATTGGTTGCCCGCTTGCGCAGCGGTGAGTTAATAAAGCCATTGGGAGAGTGAGAGGTTGCGTGGGGTTGTGTCCAAAAAAAAAAGGCAGTTGCGTACACAAGCTAAGTAGATACGAGTACAAATATAAGCGAGCAAAAAAAAAAAAATGCGAAATGAGGGTGAAAGTGCATGTCTTGGGGAGTTTGGACTCTTGTTTTTTACCACAGCATCTTCTTTAAAGCTGACTCTGATTCTGTGCTGACGGTGTGTAAGTCAACACTAAAGCGAAATTCAATTTTCTTAAAGTGACTCTGGTCGGCATGCTCGAAGCGGAATTTGAATTTATGCACCGGATGTGCACGGCGTCGGGTAGATTGTATGTGAAACCACAAAATCGGATTAAGGAATTTAAAAAATCAGACTTTTTGTACACTCGTGTGTTTGTATGTATATTAGCTATGCTTTAGGGTGGATGGTGGTTTTTCACTTTCACGAAATGTCAATTAAACGTCAGAAATTTACTATTGCTTACTTATTGGCTTCGGCGTTTGATGTGGGCTGTATGGCAGCTGAAAGGGATATCTGCGTATAGACAAAAGGAAAGATGCTTAAAAGCAAAACATGTCGTTAGAAATGCAGATGAGCCGCGTGCAATAAGCTTTTGTGCATATTTTATTGAAAACCGCATTATAAATTTGATACTATTAATGGCTCGCTGTCAGTCAAAACTTGTCAGTCGCTCAGCTTATTAATAAATTTGGTGCATAAATTGATGTGGCAACTACTTACACGTGCTGGGGTTAAGTGGCTTACTGGTGTTTGAATATTTGATTTCAAATAGATTTATAAAAGAGGTGGACTAAAATTCGTAACGAAAAAATGGTTTTCTTCTGAATAAATGTAATTTAAACATTGAGTTTTTCTCGAAACGCTGTTTTCAGAGTTGAAATCTCACACGACTTCCTTAGACATATTTGTCAAGTAAATGCTAATTTTTAATGTAGATTTTGCCAAAAAAAAAATATTTTTTTGTGGAAGCCGACATTTCATAAAAAATCAAAATTGAATAAAATCTGAATAGTCTATCGATCACCACTTGTATGTATTTATCTAGAAGGTCTGTCGTAAAAGAAACAGGACTGTTAAAAAAACAACAAAAAATTAATATTTTTCAAAAGTTATATTTTTTTATTCAAAGTAGTTTCCTTGTGCTTCGATACAGCGTTTAGCCCGATCAGTTAGCATATCATTGAGTGTTTAAGGTCATTTTTCGGAATGCTCTTGAGAACATCGGTCGTTGCCTTTTGGAAAGCTGAAATGTCCTGAAACCAGTGTCCTTTCATGGGCAAATGAAGTTTTCCAAATAGATAAAAATCACAGGGTGTCAGATCAGGTGAGTAGGGTGAGTGATTAATGGTTTATATGGAGTTTTTGTCAGTGACAAGCGTCGACCGATGACTCGGCGCATTATCGTGCAACAGGCGCCACGACCCTGCCCCACGGTATTGTGGTCGAGCACGACGAATGCGTGACAAAAGACGCTTCATAACACCAAGGTAAAACACAGCATTAATCGTTTGGCCAGGTGGGATGAACTCTCGGTGTACAATACCCTCGGAATCGTAAAAACAAATCAGCATTGTCTTTTTTGACTCGACTTCTGATCGTCACAGAGGTCCCCACGACCTTATTGGAATCGCTTAAACCACTCATGCACATTACTACGGGATAGGCACTGATCACCATAAACTTTTTTCATCATTTGAAATGTTTCAGTAAACGTTTTCCCAAGTTTAGAACAAAATTTAATTTGCTCTTTGTTCAAAACGCATTTTACGACGGATGACCAAAAGCTGCCGTCACTTTTTGATCGATAACATCGATTGTAGTTATCCAATTGTCTTAAAATTTTTACGAAATGTCAACAAGAGATCAAACTTTTTATTTCATATACCCACCAATAGGTGGCGCCACCAGAAACAATTATATTTAAAAAGTTCTGTTTCTTTTTCGACAGACCTTGTATAGAATTAATATTTTTTTGGTTTTTGGATTTTCCGTCTGTTATCTTGTATTTGAAGGTTCTGCTGGAGATTTATTTTTTCAATCGTTTTTTCCAATACTCGAAATACATGTTAAAGTAAATTTTCCGAATAGCCTTCAATACGCATAGCGATTCACGTTTAATGTCCATTACTAAGACCAATCGGCCCGAAATGCCGGCCTCTTTTTAAGAATAACTTTTCGCGAAGGACGCATAAACTCAAATAGTATTTGGTTGACAGTTTGGCCAGTAGAAAGGAATTCGGAGCGCACTACAACTCGATAATCGAAGAAAACTGTCAACATAACCTTGATTTTTGAGCTATTTTGACGTGGTATTTTCGTCTTCGGCTCACTTTTGGCACGATATTCGGCCGATTTATCGTCTGTTTCTGCTTCGTAAGCACAGATCCAAGACTCATCGCCAGTAATAATATGTTTCATGACGTCTTGGTAGTCGGAAAGCATTGCTTCACAGACGTTAGCGCGATGCTGCTTTACGAAAAAAAATAGTTATTTTGGTACCAATCATGCTTTCACTTTTCTTAGGCCCAAATGCTCTTTCGAAATGGGTTTCACTGTTCCTTCCGCTATTGCAACGATGCCAGTAAGATCTCTGACTGTTAATCGTCGCTTCTCAAGCACCAATTCCTTTATTTTATTGACGTGTCGGTCAACAGTTGATGTTGATTAACGTCCTGGAGGTGGTTCGTCAATAAATGGGTTTTGACGCGCAATTTAGATTAAAAGGCCTTACTATTTTTTGCAGACAGTAGTGTAATCCTTCAAGTAGTCTTCAATTATTAGGCAATTAGGCAATTTCTTTCCAGCCTCAATTATGGACATATGTCTTATACGGTAATCTGATATTCATAAGTAACTCATCGTCACATTTAGTGATAGTCAAGCAGTATTACCTTTTTATTAAATCCTTTATGGATTTTGAGTATTTGCTTATTAGTACGTAATTGTGTGCACCTCATAATGATTCCTCATTAGCAGTGGTGGATTTACACTAGGGGCAGTCGGGAAAGTTGCAGTTGTGAAACATGGAAATTATTTTATAAAAGTAATAGCAGAGAACGTATATTTATAGAGAAGGTTCACGACAGAAAATTATTAGCGTGTTTCACCACTTAACATCAGGGGCAGGAAAATAACAGAACTGAGCATTTTCAGTGTTAAATGAGAAAAATTGTGCTATTTTATTATTATTATCGATACACGAGTTTTTTTTATCTTAATCTCACCGACTGTCGAGGTCAGTCATATGATAACGTTAACAATGCATCGGGAATTTATTCATTTTTACAGGCAAGAATTCATGAAACCCTTGGTCTTGCAGAACATGCTCCTTGTGCTGCTCATTCTATGGATTTAGTTGGAGTTCACGCAGTAGAATGCGCGCCAGAAGCCATGCTGGAAAAAGAATTGCGTTAAAATCTATATCTGTAATTAGATGGTCAACTTGTTATGAAGCTGTTCATGTACTTAATCAACATTTCGACGAAATAATCGAGAAGGTTGAATATTGAAGAAAATATGGAAGAAAATGCAATTACAAGACAAGAAGCTAAAGGTTTACGAGTTCAATTGGAGCGACTTGAAACAGCGTTTATGCAGATACTTTGACATTTTTTACTCTCACGATTCAATGCTGTTAGTCAAAGATTGCAGAAAGTTGATTGTAGCATTGCTGACGTGATCGACGATTATCGTGGTTTGATCAAAGTTGTTGCTGATACGAGAAATGAATTCGAAATCTATGAAAAAACTGCTTTAAATATTTCAGAGATAAAAGAATATAAAACCACAGTTTCTAGAAAAAGAAAGAGAAAATTACATGCTGATGAATCAAGGGATGGAGATGTACAACTGTCAGGTCGAGACCACTTTAGCGTCAACATCTTTAATGTCATTCTTGACAATTTAGATTCTAAATTGCGAAAAAGATGTGTTGCATATGAAAATATTCATGAAAAGTTCTCAGTTATTATTGAATTTTGTAATTTGGATAATAGAGAGATTCGTAACCGAGCTAAACGTTTACAAAATGTTTATTCTTCAGATCTTGAGTCCTCATTGGAGGACGAATTTGTGCACTTCTTGCACTGAAAGAAAAAAATGGAACAAAATTCATCTTCCGATATTCTGAAACTTTTGCGTGCAAACGACCTTTATACAGAGTTTCCGAATGTGGAAATTGCATATCGAATATTTATTACTTTAGCTGTAATAAACTGTAGCGCAGAACGATCGCTATCTTGTTTGAAAACAGTTAAAATCTACTTACGTTCTACAATGAGAGCAAATAGACTCAACAGCTTAGCTATTCTATGCTTTGAATCAGATGTACTTCAACGTTTAGATTGTGAAGACTTAATCGACCAATTTGCAATTCAAAAAGTCAGGCGTGTTTGCCTGTGAAAAAAATTATTGTAATACAATTATTAGTCAAGCTCAGTGCAAAATTTGTAGTCTTAAGAACAAGAACCTATATTTTTTATATTATACTGAAGCATTTTATATATAAAAAATTATTTGCAATACGTTAAATATTTAAATTTTTTAAAAACATAATATCAAATCTAAATAATTTTGAGTGAAATTTCAGTGACGCGGCGGCATTTTTTTCAGTGCCCAAGGGCGGCAAAAATTTAAATCCGGCCCTGCTCATTAGAGAAGTAAATTGCGGCTCTTAAAGCTGCAGAATTTGGCGGCATTGAAGCTGATTAAACCGATACAGCCTTCTTAGCGTCTCGATATATTACTGGAAAAGAGTTCTGGGAAGGAAAATGCCCTTCGACTTCAAATTCTGGAAAACTCCACCAAAACTAAGTAAACAGAAAGGCGCACACTGTCGTGTTATAAGTGCGCACAGGCACATCCAAACTTCATTGAAGTCTTTGATATATAAATGTGACTTTCGTTGCTGAATCAATGAGGGCTCTTGCAGAATATCGCTGGTCATTATGTTCTACCTGAACCATTGTAAGGCCTAGTACTTGAAGCATTTTCAGCGGTCGAACTGCTGACTCTTAAGCCTTCCGGAGTGGATTCAGGTGAAGGTCTGGGTATTTCTAACATATACGACAGGTGAAGGTCTGGGTATTTCTAACATATACGACACGAGAATCTCATGCGGTTCTTGTAGCTATGCGATATGGCTAAGCAGTTCTAGCAATAGCCCCATTTTTTTATATTCTCTAATCGGTGTTTCTTTTTGAAGTGTCCACAGATTTTGCCTCTGAGTTTGTGTATTTGAGGGTCCGGAGTTTCGAACCCTTTAACATGAAACGTGTTTTTTTCGTATACTATTTTAACTGTAACTGGTTGAGATAGAAATTTGTTTTGCTACTGAAGTCTTACAATTTCCTCGAAAGAAGGCTGCAAATGTACCAAAAGATGGGCCAAGTTGTATAATCCTCCTAAAAGGTGTCGGTGTCGCATGGTGCAAGTTGACCTGTGGGAGCGAAATCTATCATCGTGGTCACTAATGACCGTCTCCCGCTCTTCCTTGAGGATTCTACTCTAGCGCTATTCTATTAATGTCGTTTTGTAAATTTTCCAAAGTATGGTCAATGTGTTTAAATTTAAGGCGTCCATATTTGATATACTATATACCGGTAGCTGTTTGGGTGCGGTTCAGCGGTTGGTAATTGCTAATAACGTTTTGTCAGATTAAACGCATAATCTTTCAAGGACATCGGTTAAGAAATTATTGTAGCGCTTGTAAAACACTCACTGTAATGTTCCACTTCTCCCTGCCATAGAGGGCAACATATTTCTCGTCTTAATCGTATATTTTTTCTTTGAAATTCTGAGGGTACATACATATGTTGATCTCTAAACTTTATCCAATATGTCGAATTAATTCTTTTTTACTAGAGAACATAATATTATCTTAAGACAAATTGCGTTGAGGTACTTAGATATAATACGAGTTCCGGTTACCCTTTCTCAGTATGAATCTACGACTACCTATCGTGTGACTTCTTCGACCTTCTGATGGAGAATATAGTGCTATATAGTTCAAAGGCATGGACGATGACAACATCTGATGAGTCGGCGTTGTGAGTTTTCGAAAGTTTTCTGCAGAAGATTTATGGTCCTTTGCGCATGCGCTGTATGAGATATACGGCGACATTGACATAGTTCAGCGAATTAAAAAACAGCGACTACGCTAGTTAGGTCATGCCGTCCGAATGGACGAAAACACTCCAGCTCTGAAAGTATTCGACGCAGTACCCGCCGGGGAAAGCAGAGGAAGAGGAAGACCTCCATCAAGTTGGAAAGACCAAGTGGAGAAGGACCTGGCTTCGCTTGGGATCTCGAATTGGCGCCAAATTCCTAAAAAAGAGAAACGATTGGCGCGCTGTTGTAAACTCGTCCCTAACTGCGTAAGCGCTGTTTATGCCAATAAAAAAAGAATAATATTCTCCTGAATATAGCTTTCTCCTACATGTAGCTTTGCAGATATGTAACTGAAGTTTCTTACCTCTCTTTTTAGTCTTGTGTTGTGTTCCCTTGGGAGTTACAGTTGAAACGTTAGTTACCTTTCTGAATGCATATTGGCATTGCTATCAAATAAAAACTATTTTAACTTCAACTAATGTGCAAAGAAGTGCCATAAAAGTGTCGAAAATGAATAAAAACCAACAAAGGCAACAACTAAATAGACAACAGACACAAAGGGAAATCAAAAAATGAAGCATGTTCCGCAAACACAAAGCAAATGGGAGAAAAAGTGGAGTTGCATGTCAATACAAAAATTCGTAGACAGCATTGAGGGATACATAAAACCAAAACAATTGCAACAACAACCACAATAAACATAGACTATTAAAAATAATTAGTATGCGTACTAGTAATAGCGGCAAGGAACAAAGTGAATTTATTAATTGAAGAGTTTGCTGCATTTTTATACCCTCAATAGAGTATATTAAGTTTGCCACGAAGCTTGTGACGTCAAGAAGGAAATCTCGAAAGTCCTATAAAGTAAATATGTAAGTGGGTAAAGTAACTATCTGACGGCGCACGTAGAACGCCCATTTTTCAACCACCGGGACTAAAGTCACTCTATTGTCTCTTTTCTGAACCACCACGTGATCAGCTAAAAAGTTTCATCTGTGTAATCTCCATAGAGGCGCATTAACATCTTCTATGCTCCACTTATTTTACGTCCTGATAGGTTCTACAGTAGTCGTTATAAAGCGTTCTTAGCCTACTGGTGAGTCTGCCAATAAGACTGTGATGTGTTAGCACTTCTACTTGAGTTCTTACGCCATACCTTTTGAATTGAAATAGCCAGCATGGGCGGCCCATGTCACGTTTGTTTGCTTGTTGAGCGAGTTAGGGATTGACTCAACCGGGACTCTGCTACATTTGTAACGTTTTTATCGATACGGTATTTACAAGAAGTCAGAGGTGCACAAATTCCCTCTTTTACGGGGTCCTTTTATAGGGTGGTGCCTGCTCTGGCTAGTTCCTCTACTTAAAAGTTACCACCAAACTAAAAACACTATTTCCTGGAACGCATCGCAGTGTTATCGTAAAATTGGATGTTAGATCCGCTAAAAAATCAAAGCATTCTTGTACTATCTTTGACGAAACTCTATGATACTTCAGTGATTTCAACGTCGCTTGACTATCCAATATATTGTTGAGGGTACACTACTTGTCTTTAACTGCTGGGATCTGGGAAGGTGCTTTTTGTATCTAATTTTGTTGAAAGGACAATATCTCCGGTTCAGTTATCAACCTCGGACCGATTATTCCGCCAACTCACAAACTACACCAAACCGTTGTTTTTTTTTTGGATGAAATGGCAACTCTTGAATTTCTTCAGGGTGCTCCTTGAGCCAGAAATGGGCCTCATCGCTGAACAAAATTTGACTCGAAAACGTCGGATCTTATTGGAACTTTTTAAGAGTCCGTAGACAGAAGCGATGTCGCTTGAGAAGGTCGAGCGGCTTCAGTTCTTGCACAAGCTGTATTTTGTACGCTTTCAATTTAAGATCTCGACTTAAAATGTGCCATACGTCAGTCCGAGTGTTTGCGGATGGGGCCGAATCGACTTTCCACGCTCTTCGTATACATTCTAAGTTCCGGCTACTATATTTTCTGCACTTCATTCTGGACGTGGTCTATTCAGTCGATAAACGTTGTTAAAGCATAAGTCCTTCCAAGAGGAAATGCCAAACGATACTGAACAGAAATAACGTGACAGATCCGTTAACCTTTATTTGGGTCACCCACTATACATATACTCGAACAACTATCTCAGCTCTTTAAAATTTCGAAATATTCACTTGTTTTTTTTTCTCCCCGAAAAACTGCTCATTGGAATGGCAGATATCGGACCAATATAAGATATAGCTGCCATACAAACTCCGATTAAAATCAAGTTTTTGAAGGGAAACTCTTTTGTGAAGGGTATTTTATCTTCCCTGCAATCGAAGTTAAGGTTCTTTCTTGTTTTTCATTGTATTAGACAAATATTAAGCAGCAAAAAATTAAAATACATGCAACCAAGAGCAACAACAACAATTGTGGATTTAGCGTGCAAGCGTATAACAACGCGTGCCGCACGCAAGATGTCCCCGAGGAGCGGCTTTGGCGCATCGTTAAATCCTTAAACAGCTGTGTACAAAGCGCAATGAGCAGTGCGCCACTGTCCGAGCCGGTACTTATGGGTATTTAACGCTCAGCGCTAACCGTACCAACACCATTATCATACAACCAACTATTGGGTGAATGCCACCCACTGTCGTCATTTGCGTTTGGTGCGTTTTGTATGTCAATTTGTTGCTACTCTCACGTCATGCCACGCCATGTCACGCCTCATACCACGCTGCTGTTGCGCGCTTTACGCTTAATCCCAACGGAAATTCCACATTTGCTGTCACAGCCCCACAGACTGACTGTGCGTTGCCTGCCAAATGCCGCTGCCAACTACCAAGTACCAACCAGCCGTCTCCTGCCAGCCAAGCGACCAGTCAGCTGGCTCCCCAGACAGCTCAGCAACTTTGCTCCAGCTCCAGCGCCAGCTGCTGAGGTTGTTGCTGCTGCTGCTATCTACTTGCAAGTAAATAGTTGTACTGACTACTTGGGCGTTGGCATTAACGAAGGCAGGCATTGTGTTGGCGTCCAACTGTGCTGGGCGCTCACATTTCTTGCGAAGATGCGTAATTATGGTGCGGTTAGTGTCATTCACTTGCTAAATGTGTTCCGAGCATTAGAATTGTGAATTGATGCTAATTGAAAAAAAGCAACAACTGCAATAACACCCAACCGGATGCTGAGTAGAAAGATGGCAACAAAAAAAGCAAGAAGAGAAATGGAAGACACAAAAGAGTAGCTGTGGTAGCTGTTCTACAACAATCCGAATTGCTAAAATTTACGAGCCCAACCGGATCAGTGTAACAATGTACTGTGGGATTTGTAAAAGTCACTGAAGACTGCAATTCGTGCACACCGAATTTGTTTTGTTGGCTTGAATTTTGTAATTCACCTAATTTGATAGGATTTTTATTTGCTAAGCTACACTTTGTTCGCTTAGTTATTTTTGTATGAAATATGGGGTCTTGCGGTTAGTTAACTTGATACGGAGTTTATGCTGCTTAGGCTGGTAGAGCGTTGAATATAGCTGGCTGATATATGGCAGATAGCTTATAACTAAGTGAATGCTGTAATAACTATAATTTGCAAACTGTTTACCCTTTCAGGCAAAACCTTGATCCAAGTGGTTTTCGAAGTCCTGATTTGAGGTGAAGGTTCCTCCTTACAGAAAAATATGCAGAGATCGAAATAAGTAATAGTCCGAAGGTGCCAAGACTGTAGAATATGGTTTATTACAACTAATTCAAGAGCTTTTGGTGAGTCATAAATTTTTTATGAGGTCACACATTATACTATTGGAGCACTATACCTTTTCTATTGATCAATTCTGGCCTCTTATGTTTGAGTGGATCACTCAATTTGTCCAGCTGATCACAATACACTTTAGAATTAAACGTGTTTTGTCAAATTAAACGATCCATTTAAATGCCACAAATAAACTATATACATATACATGTATACTATATATGTACATATTAGGTTGTCAAAAAAGTCTTGCGGTATTTTCGCTAGTTGGCGCTGAAAGCGCGTAGATCTAGTTTTATTCGTCGCATCGGGTCATGCTATACCTTTTTGGAAAGCTCATTTCACGCGCTAACACGTGTTGGATTGATTATCGTTTCTTATAAGTCGTTCGTGAGTTATAGCGTCGCAAACATGGAGCAAAATAAAGAGAAAATACGGCATATTTTACAGTACTACTACGATAAAGGCAAAAATGTATCTCAAGCCGCCAATAAAATTTGTGCAGTTTATGGACCCGATACAGTTTCCATTTCCACCGCACAACGATGGTTTCAACGTTTTCGTTCTAATGTAGAGGTGGTCGAAGATGCGCCACGCTCCGGAAGGCCTGCCGTCGAAAATTGCGATAAAATCGCTGAATTGGTCGAAAGAGACCGGCATAGTAGTCATCAAACCGTTATAAACCATTTGAAGAAGCTTGGAGTCACTAAGAAGCTCGATGTATAAGTGCCACACGAATTGATTCATTAAAAATACCGCAAGACTTTTTTGACAACCATTATATACAACTATGCCCAAAAAATAAGGTGATATTTGAATTTAAACTGCGCGCGTCGAAGGATTTGGAGAAATATTTTTTTTTTAGGTTGGTTTTACTGTCAGTCACATTTATGTCAAATTTCATGTCAAACTATTCATTAGTGTTTGAGATACGTGTCGTTTTGTGAGCTGCTAAAAGTGAGTTTTTCGTTTTTTGCGATGTCGAAATTTGTTGAGCAAAGAATTTGCACTAAATTTTGTTTACGGAATCAATTTCTGCTGCGGATACGTTGAGGATGGTGCAGAAAGCCCTTGGTGATGAGGCTATTTATGTCTAAACAAAATGTTTACGTGAACATGTCGAAGAGGAAGAGCGTCCAGGGCGACCATCAACCTCAACCGACGAAGCTCACGTTCAACAAATCAAAGATTTGGTGTTGAAAAACCGTCGATTAACAATTAGAGACCTTGCTGATGAAGTTGGCATATCGAAAGGCTCAGCCAATACCATTTTGAAGGATGTTTTGGGCCTCAAGCACGTCAAATTTCGACTGGTACCGAAAACATTGAATTTTTTGGAAAAAAGGCGTCGCGTTGAAGTGTGTGAAACGATGCTTTCCGACTACCGGGGTGTCATGAAACGCATTATAACTGGCGATGAGACTTGGATCTATGCTTCGAAAAAACCGATCAATCGAGCGAATATCGTGCCAAAAGAGAGCCGAGACCAAAAAAATCGAGCCAAAGTCGCTCAAAAATCAAAGTCATGTTGACTGCTTTCTTCGATTATCGTGGTGTTGTGCATTATGAATTCCTTCCAACCGGTCAAACAGTCAACAAGGAATATTATTTGAACGTTATGTGTCATTTGCGTAACGCTATCCGCCTAAAAAGGCCGGAATTGTGGAAAGACACTTCATGGTTTTTACACCACGATAATGCACCATCCCATACTGCCCTCGTAATTCGTGATCATTTCGCCAAAAACTCAACCCATACCGTTCCGCAACCACCGTATTCACCTGATCTGGCGCCGTGCGACTTCTGGCTGTTCACCAACCTCAAAAGACCGCCCCGGGGACACCGTTTTTATACGATAGAGGAGATTCAAGCTGCAGCGAAGACGGAACTGAAGGCCATCCCGGAAAGCGACTACAACCAGTTTTTCGAAGATTGGAAAATCCGTTGGCATAAGTGAATTGCATCGGTAGGGGATTACTTTGAAGGGGATGAAATTAATATGGAAGAATAAATAAAGAATTTTCAAAATAGATACAATGTCACCTTATTTTTTTGGTTATTATCAGGTTCATCCTGGTTCTGGTTCAGTGAAAATTTTGAGGAAAAGTTTTAAGATATAGTCGATCTCTAACGGCGCCAAAAAAGAGCTCCTTTACTGCTGCAGTGATTCCGGCCTTCTACGTGGATGAAATCTAAAAAAAAAAATTCTCGTTCAACTAGATAATACTGTCTGTACAATGACCCACGATAAAAAAAAAATCAAAAATTGACAATATGCCGGCGTTTTAAAAAAAATTGTCGAATTTTACCCAAAATTTTGGTGGTTTTTGGCCTGCCAAAATTCGATTTTTTGATCAAATTAAAAATCGGTAGGTCATTGTACGGAGAACTATATATAGAACATGTAAAAAAAAAAATTCGATAGTGTTCGGATCATTTGTTTTTGAGTAATCACTGCAGCAAATTCGGAAAATGCTGTTTCGAGAAAAACGCGTTTAAAGATAGAATGACAGTTATCTAACTGCCGAGCGGCTACTCTTTTAAATGGCTGTAACTCAAAAACTGTTTCAGATATCGATTCGAAATTTTAGTATGTTATTTTTAAAGGTATAACCTATCGAAATATGAAAAAAAAATAAAAATCGATTTTTTGAAATTTCACACTAGGTGTGCTCCTTAAAAAGTCAGCGAAGGCTCAAAAATCTTCCTCAAAACATTTTCACTCAACCGAAATTACTTCTAAACACCAATTAAAGGGTGTTTTTTTATTACGGGTAATCCAAGTAGAGGTATTTTTTTCAACAGCATTCGTTTCACAGATCACGTGTTAGTCGCGTCAAGCTTTCATGCTAAGTTTGTTCAGTATTGTTTGGCATTAAATCATGGAAAAACTTACGCCTAAACAACATTTACAAATCGTTCACCTTTCTTATGAAAATTCACGTTCTGTGAAGAATGTGTTTCGCGCGCTTTGCTCAACATATGGTCAGCACAATCGATCTTCTGAGTGTACTATTCGCGACCCAGCAATCAATATTGGATAATATTCGACCAAAGGAGCTGCATCCAGCACGCACTGAGTGTGCACGAAAACTGTGGAGAGCCGAATCGGGGCCGTTCGCAGCAGCTCGGACTGACGTATGAAACGACTTGGTGCATTTTACGTCAAAATTCTAAATTTAAAGCGTAAAAAATACAGTTTGTACAAGAATTGATGCCGTTCGATCTTCCCGAGTGACATTGCTTCGCTCTATGGGTTCTTAAAAAGTTCCAAGAAGATCCGGTGTTTTCGAGTTACATTTTGTTTAGCGATGAGGCAAATTTCTGCCTCTATGGGTATATGAAAAAGCAAAATTGCCGAGATTCAAGAGCTGCCACGTCATTCAGAAAATACAACGGTTTGGTGTAGTTTGTGAGCCGATGGAATCATCCGACCATAATTCTTAAAAAATTATGCCGGTGAGAACGTAACCATCACTAAAATAAACATCACTCGCGTCAACGGATGGACCGTCTGAGACGTAGTCGCGGACACATTTAAAAGAGATAATCTTCAAGAAATAAATGCCAAAGAATATTCTTTCGAATAATAATATACATTCTCCATTAAATTCCATTAAATTTGAAATTGCTGTGTTTTTTTTTATTAAAAAAAATTGTATCAGCCATTACATGCGGATTTCTAGAAAACGTAAAATGCATACAGTTTAATCTTATGATCAAGAAGTCGGATTTACGAGTATGTTTTGGTTTAGTGCCTGACGTAGCTGGTGTCAATAAATTCCAGTCGAGAGGCTCAATTTTCGAACACTTTTTGTAGCGATTGGGGCTGTATGTCAGCAATAATGCGCCGATATTCTTTTCCAAAGCGTAAATCACCTCGGGCTTATCTTCATAAACAAGCGACTTCACATAATACCATGTTCCCACAGATATTTTAATACGAGATTTAGACTGTTGATTAGATTATCTCACTAATCTGTGGCTCCAACGGTTTTGTGGTCCAACAACACTATATTGTGTTCATCTTCCATAAATTCATTCACAAAGTTATACAATTGGCAACTAAATTAAAGGGGAGCTCCGGAAAGGGAAATGCACGCGATTAAAATTCAGACCAACTCCACCACCCCAACTTCAAATATTCAAAAATCGACAGGCTAAGGTGTCACATACACTACATATACATACGCAATCTACACTAATATTATAAAGAGGAAAGATTTGTACCTATTTTTGTATGTTTGTAATGAATAGGCTTAAAAAGTTCTGAGCCGATTTAAAAAACTATTTCACCAATAGAATGCTACATTATTCCAATTTGACATAGGCTACATTTCATTCTGAAAAAAATTAGGGATCCTTGGTAAAATTTAAACAACGTAACCGAAGGTGTAAAAAAATGAGTCTTAAAATGTCTTTCGTCGAATGCGCTGCCGAAACTATTAGCGATAGAACAAAATAATGTACAACAATATTGAAGAACATCATAACGTCTACAAAAAACTCCGTCCAACTATTGTAGTTATGTCACCACAACAACTTTTTTCATTTTAAACATTAATGAAAATGCTAACCAAATTCAAACCATGCTATTTATGTGTTTATATTAATCCTTATCCAAATAAATTATTTTATGGTCAAGACCATTAAACTACCTATAAAATAGTTTTTAAATTATTTAAATTAGACTTTCCATTCAAAAGATATTACGAAATAAAAAATTCAAACAGTAAACAAAACCGACATAGCGCCGTGGCCGTTGTGTGCGATGCATTCTGAAAAGCGCGTCGGGCCAGAGAATGCAAAGTATAGAGAAGGTGCAAATTGAATTCTGTATGATGTTCGATTTGGCGGCTAACAGAGCCGATATAATCAAAATAAGAAATTCGCCGTTGTCGCTGCTATTTAGCAGAATTGAGCACGTGCAGTGCCAAAAATATATGTAAAACGATATTCATGCCAGAATAGTAAAGAGAAATGCTTTCAAGAAAAATATACGAAGCATTCTCTGAGTCACATAATAATTTCACGTAGGACAACGGCTGCGGGGTCAGCTAGTATATAATATAGGGCTCCTATTATTACATCGGATTGGGAACGAGTTGGGTCTTCGTTGTCCTCTAGCGCTGAACCTTTGTACTTCGCTTGAGGTTAGCAAACACTGGTTAACAAATATTTCTTTTGTGACTGCGAGATCCTTTTAGCCTAGTGTGGAGCGCATGAGATTCACTAAAATACTGACTCTCAGTAAAGTTCAGCTTATCGCAATCTTAACCATCCAGTCAATGACCAAACTTTCACCACAGGTGGGGCAGACGTAGAAGTCGTTCGTATATAAATAAAAATAAAATTTTTTTTTCTTTGTAAGTTGGCCACATTGCATAGGAAATATTTATATATGGGGACATAATCTATAGTTCTCGTAGAAATAACGAAAGCGGAGTGCCAAGGTCAATGGATATTTAAATTCCTAAGCCGTCCCTCTCCCCTTTCCATTTCGGACGAAAAGAAAGAAACGGGTTCAGCTGGAATTTTACAAGCGTAGTGAACAGCGCAGAAAGTATACAGAGATAAGTGCAAAAAAATATACAAAATAAATATTATCAATAAACAAATTGTAATTAATCTAAATACAATGGCTGATAAACCAACAGAATACCTAACAATCGACGAGCAACTTTATCCATACCGAGATCGAACTAGATTCACTCAATACATTCCATCAATGTCAGATAAATATGGAATTAAAGTATGGTGGAAATGTGATGCTGAAAATTCGTATCCACTTACTGGACAGCTTTACACTGGGAAATCGAAAGATGGTCGTGAGAAAAATGTTGGTGGCACCATACACTAAGCACCATAAAGACTTGGTGGCACCATACAAAGGATCCGAAAGAAATATTACAATGGATAATTTCTTCACAACTCTTCCACAAGCAAAATTTTTACTATCTTGGAACTTGACGATTGTTGGTACTCTGAAGAAAAATAAAGCATCCATTCCACCAGCAATGACTGTTTCAAAAACTCGAGAAGAATTATCTACTGTGTTTGGCTTTCATGAAAAAGTAACCCTATGTAAGCAAGGTAGTAAATATGCTATCATCAATGCATCACGAAGCAAAAATCAGTGTTAGTGCAAAGAAAAAACACAGAAATCATCGAGTCTTATAACTGGTCTAAAGCTGGAGTAGACACGATGGATAAAATGCTTGGTAGATATACTACAAAAAGATCAACTCAACGATGGCCTCTAGCATTTTTTTTACAATATTATCGATATTGCCTGCCTTGCAGCATATATTCTGTATTATGAGAATAATAAAATGTTTGTTTAAAAATCGTATGAACGACGCTTATTTTATCGGCAATTGGGCAGAGAGCTGTGTACTCCATTTGTTGAAAATCGTGCGAATAATGCACAAATTATGAGGCATTTCTCAACGAAAGTGACGATTGAATCTCTTCTTGGTCGAGCTGTCAATCCAAATGCGCAGCCAACATCATCTGTATCATTGAATCGCACTGCTTGATTCAACAGAAAGGAAAAAGATTTAAGATTGATTAAAGATTTGAATTCAAAAAACGTCGCCAAACTAGAAAAATATGTTCAGTATGTGAGAAACCTATTTGCGATGAACACTGTATTACAACCGCGACATGTGAAGGATGTACAGAATAATTTAATATACTTTAATTCTTATAATGCACTGTATCATAATAAATAAAACAATATAAATAAACAAATAGTAAAAAAAATAGAAAATAATATTACTAAAATAAATAAAAACGGAGTTATTTTGTTCTTACTAACTATTTTTGTTATTGTTTATAATAAGAATTATTGTTAAAATAAAATAAATTGTAAACTATATTGCCTATTATCAATTTAAAAATATAATTATCTGAATGCTTTGATAAATAACCGCTTAAGTGTGTGTAAAACCCGTCATTTATATACATAAATCTCAGCGGGTACCCGGGTAACTGGTTATTGAACGGAGGAGGTATAAAGTTTGATAGTTAATAACTTTTATTAAATAATTAATTATAAAAAATTTTGACGAAAAATGGGTGTCAAATAACTTTAATTTTGGGGATCCAGGCGGCCATAAAATTTTTTTGAGCAAGAGTTAAGAAAAATTGACATGTAGATTGAAATGGATACCCGGGTACCCGGTCATTGACCGGACGGTTAAAAGCTCTTACTCGTCCTTCCCTAATAGGCGTGCATAAGGTAAGGGTGAGAATTTTGTCGGACATTAACTGTCAAAGTTGTATAGAGCACGATGTGGTGAAAACAATTAAAAGCTTTCTTTTAGATTGTCCATCTCTTGACAAAGCGGGGTTGAAACATTTGGGCAGTCATATGTTCGGCGAATCTGGCGAAATAACCGGAATCGACATTAGCCACCTCAAAAACTGTAGCAGGCTTAAAGGTCTTTGCGGATTTTGAGAGTCTTTTCAATCAGTTTTTAGGACAATTTAGATATGAAGTGAAAACATCTAGGCACTTTTTCTCCATTGTCCAGCTTTTTTAAGGCAAACATCTTGGTAGTTTTTCTGAACTAGAAGAAAGCGTTACAGACCCCATTAATATATTTATATGTAAATGATCAGTGGGATGAGCTAAGCCGATGTAGCCATGTTTGTCTGTTTATCCGTTTCCTCGTTTGCATGTTCGTCTGTATATATACGAAAAAGTTTATCAGTTTTTGAGATTGACTACATTTGTATTTTCTCCTCAAGAAGCTGTGCATTTGTCGAAACCGCCTATGTTGGACTACGTATTATATAGCGGCCATCCAAACTAATCGATCAAAATAAAGTCCTTGTATGGGAAACTTTTTTGTATGAGGATATATCTTCACGAAATTTAGCCAGAATCATTATCCAAGGTAGCAGTATAACTTCCGAAAAAATTTTGTAGATCGGGTCACTATAGCATATAGCTGCTATACAAACTGATCAATAAAATCCCGTCCTGGTATGGAATCTATTGTATTTGTGGAGCTTATTACAGCTTCGCTGCTACCGAATTTAACGTTTTTTCTTGTTTTTAATTAATTTTTAATCAAATTTAAAATTTTCAATTAATTTAAATCAAAATTCAAAAGATTTAAATTTCTGTTTCTGTTCCTGTTTCTGCTGGTAAAAGCTTTAAACTCATTTTCTCATACATTCATATATGTAGATTTTTCCGTTATGCAATGGTTCACTTTCATTTCAATATAAATGTCTTTCCATTGCTTTAAAATTGCATGAAATAAATTGTTTTCGCGCCGTGGGGGAAAAACTGGGTAAATTAAATTCAATTTCTTAGAATTTTAAAACGCATCACGAGAAAGTAATCGTGAACTCAAAATGCTTGGCAACAATTCAAATATGCAACAGTTATCAGGCAACACCCCATGCTAAAAACTTTCCAGCGAAACAGCAAACCGGAGATTACATAAGCATGTATGCGTATTGTTGCTGGCATGCAGCAGATTTTTGCTACACTTGCGAGCGTCCGTCCCTGCTCAAACAGCTGGGTACGCGCCACTTAGAGTAGCAGCCATAAGGTGGGTTGTGGTGTGCTGCGGTGCGGAGTGTGGAGTGTTGGCTGCGTGCGAATGGTAAATACCAAGCAATTGGAGCTTGCGCTAACACACCAAAATGAGTATTTGATCCTTTTTATATCCGCAATGTTTGTCAAAACAGATGAGGTTCACTTTGCTGCCGGCTGCCGGCATGGTTGTGGATATGCTTGCGCTGTGCGCCTTAATGTATGCTACAAAAGCGTAATGTATAATAGTCTGACACTGTCACTGTGTGGCTGGAGACTGTTGCTTTATGTGTATGTGAATGAATGTTTATAAGTGTGCGTAAATGTGTATGTGTGTGCGTAGAAATATATGTGTTTTTGTGCCTCTGTAGTGGTAAAGTGCTGCTGTGGTAGCTGCTTTGTGTTTTTTCAAGCGTAATATGCTTGTGCATGCGTCTGTGTGTGTGTGTGTGTGTGCGAGATTACTCTTCTTTTTCTCGAGTGCGTCGTCTGCTGCGGAAATGCCGCCCGGCACCTGCTACTGTTGCATGTGCGAACGACAGCCTTTATTTTTACCTCTGCGCATACATTGCTCCTCCGGTGTTGTATTCTCGCTTTGCGTGCCTGCGTCGCTTTGCATTCATCTGCCATATACCATATTGTACCGTAGCGTGCGTGTGTTTGTTTGTGCGAATGAGTCTCATTATTATTTCTAAATTACTTACATTTCATTTCGCTCATTTGACGTTGGTTTTATTGCGACTGCACCTACTCGCATACATAACTACATAAGTACAATTGTACTTTAACGGTAAAAACAGCAACTGTAGTCTTATAGAGGAACTAACCCAGCAGTTGCCACACAGTGTGACGTTTTTAAGTAAAAAGTTATATGGAGGAAATAAAGATCTTTGTACAGGCTTACCTTAAATTATTGTACCCAGTAGGTTAATCTGGGTCCAATCTTACGCCTAGGTAATCACAGCTTTTTGTGTCCTTAGAGCGACTAAGGATAGCAGTTTGCATGCTTATTACGAGAGCTTGTTCGTCAACAGTAGCAGCTCTGTTTTTTCTGTAGCCAGCTGGAGGGTATGTGAGTCAAGCCATAATTACGTCCTAATCATGACCTGATTCTGCTTTTTTCGGATTTCCGCTGTATCTCTGGCTGTGATTACTGCTGCTACGCCGTCCACCTATCCGACCAAATATGATTCGTCTGGCATTTCAAGTTTTAGTATTCCGTCTGTGTAACATTATCACACAGATCTGGACTTAAAATGGACCCTTGTATGGCTCCTGACGTAACTTCTGTTTGTCGTGATACTTTTCTAGTCTGGTAATACAGTTTACTGTTACTAAGATAGCTCCTCATCACAGCAATGAGTTAATCGGGAATTCAAAAGCGTGGAACGTGTTCGCCCAACTCGCGTCATTGAAGGCATTTCGAACATCTAAAGTCGCAAACAGAACTACGAGTATTCACTTGTATTTGGGGCATCGACGCTGTGCGACTTTTACACTTTCAAT
The DNA here is from genome assembly GCA_037783105.1 of Bactrocera zonata. Lineage (NCBI taxonomy): Eukaryota > Metazoa > Arthropoda > Insecta > Diptera > Tephritidae > Bactrocera > Bactrocera zonata. The sequence continues at coordinate 27,014 of JBAWJQ010001017.1, forward strand.
GACGCTTCGGATAGCGTCTAAAGTTGACTTTCCGGTTCTAAAACCGTGCTGTTTTGGAGAGAGTCCGCCAGCTTAATTGATAGCCGCTTCCAATCTAGATTTAAATAGTCTTTCGAATATCTTTTCCGCTATATTTACGAGTAGCATGCATAGTGGGCGGTATGCTGATGGCAAGTTGGGATCCCCTTTTCCCTTGCTGCTTAGGACAAGTCGTTGTTTCCTCCAAATTTCAGGAAATATTTGATCTTAGAGGCAGGCGTTGTACATGTTTAAGAGTACTTTGGGTCAGCCTGCGGCGATTGTTTTGAGTATTTCTGCTAGGGTCCCGTTCGGGCCGGGCGTTTTGTTAGTTTTGAGTTTGCCAGCGGCCACTTGCAGTTACTCGAGGGTGAACTGGGGGATTTCCGAAAGTCTTGCAGCTTATTCTGGTTCACACTTTCACTTTTTTTCAGGCGTGGAAAAGAGTGCGTTAACGATGTCATCTGTTTTCGCAGCGTTTAAGTTAGGTGGCTTGGTTCGAGCTCCGAGTGTTTTCCTAACTATTCCATATCCGATTGATGATTTTTGTGAACGTCTTCGCGTGGTTGCTCCCATTTTTTCTTTTTGCCTCGATGGCATGCTTAAGCTAATTTTAAGCCGCTTCATATTGCTCGGCTTCTTCGGTTGTTGCTCCTCTGCCCTAGTGCATGATCTGCGAAAACAAAGACATGTGCATCTAAGTTGAGCGATGTTTTCTGTCCACCAGTAAACTGCTGCTTTATTTTTTTCTGTGTGAAGTCGTGGGCATTAATTTGTGGCAGGCTCACGTTATACTGCTCTACAATTTTCCTGACAGTTTTAAGAGATCTAATAAGCTGCTCACCTATTTCGAAAATAATTTTGGAGTGTTTAATTTCGAAACGTTCCATTTTCGTGTTACAGTATTTTACCTTTCTGTGTGGCATTTGTTCTGTTGTCGACCATGAAGGATATATGTATGCTGATGATCGCTGTCATTATAGTCTTTTAGGACTCTTCATCTCTTTATCGAACTTGCCATACATTATGATGCTAAGTTAATGTCTTCTTAACGACATGGAGTTTACTGAAATAAAATTATTTTCAACTCAGCTTAAACAGCAATTCGACGTACATTATCGCTTACAGCATTAAAAATTTCTCAAAACAGTTTACTATAAGTATATTTGCTTCAACTTAACTTAAACACCAACTTTTTGAATATTTCGGCTTCATGCATTAAGCACTTTTCACAAACACGGAGCTTACCAAAATAAAAAAGTTAAAAAATTCAGCTTAAAAATAGCTTCTTCAACAATTCGGGTTTCAGTATTAAAGACTTCACCTAAACATCGAGTTTACCAAAATAAAAATTTATTAAGCTCAGCTTAAACAACAATTTATTGATCATTACAGTTTTCAGCCTTAAAACCTTAACAAACACAGAGTTTGCTCAAAAATTCATTCAACAATCAAATACTTTTTAATTCGTACTTAAAACCAACTTATTCATCGTACGGCAATTAGGTAATAAGTACCTAGATAATTGGCAGATTCAAATTTATTTCTTTAATGATTTGATCGCACTGTTTACTATTACTTACAATCTTAATGAATCAACTCTGTCAAATGAAGTATCTGGAATACTTCAAAAAAGGAATTGTGATAAAAAAGTACCCGAAAATTGAAGCAAAATATTTAATTGTTCATCGATATTTATTTTGTCGTCTTCAAAGTAATCCCCACCAGATGTAATACAATTATGCCAACGATTTTTCTAGTCTTCGAAACAATTTTCATAAGCACTTTTCTTCAGAAAAATTTTGTTTATCTCTTCGATCGACTGAAAACGGGCTCTACGGAGTGACAATTTCAGTTTGGGGAACAAAAAAAAAAAAAAAATCACACGGAGCCAATTCTGGTGAATACGATGGTTGACCGATGAAATTTATTGCGTTTTTGGCTTTAAATTCGGTCATAATCGTAGCTCGATGCGATGGTGCATTATCATCTATGAATTGAAAATCTATGAATTGCTCTTTTAGTTATAATCACGGCCGTAAACGCTTCAATATGGCCAACTATAACTCTTTATTGACTGTCTGTCTCTCCGAAATAAATTCATGATGCCCCTAACCACGAATATCAAATAAAACAATGAGCATCGCTTTGATTTTTGATCAGTTTTTGTGTGGGTATTTTTGGTTTCGGCACATTTTTTCCTCCATTCCGATGATTGTTGACTTTTCTGCATGTCAAACTCATGAACCCATCTCTCATCGGCAGTTAAAATGCTTCTCCATGAAAGTGGGATCGGAATTAGCACGAGGAAGCATGTCCAAACAGACCTGTTTACGGAAGTCTTTTTGAAAAAAAAAAAATAGTTTTATGGGAATCTAGAAAGAGACCTATCTTTAACGATTTTTCTACCATCTTTGAGGGCTTTATGCCATTCGTAGACTTGTGATTTTGATAAACTGAACCGCGCATCCTGGAAATAAGAACAACCTAGCGTTGGTCAACCCGTGTGTAGCCTAGGGTCACCGTCACATACATCAGCTACTTTGCAAGATGTGGTCGTATGAAAGCATGACCGATGTTTGAAATCTAAGTGCGCTCTGCCCAATCCCTAAAAAGTGAAACCTCACAATATGTACCAATTATCATCCACAAATAGATTTGATCTTATCAGTGTGACTTTAGACTTGGGAGGTCTACCATCGACCAGATTGACTAGTGACTATACCTTTTTGAAGGAATTATATTAATAAGAAGAGAACACATCTTGAAAGGTCTTTTATTATATATTACTATGAAATAATTCAGAGCCTTCAGCAAATGACCTTTAATGGATTCAACTGAACCATGACGTATTCGCCGATGGAAATTTTTCATTTTTGAGAACAGAAAAAATGAAAAAATTATGAACTATTTGTCCACGAATCCGGTCGTTTACAATCAATTGTTTCAAGTGCAAACAGTGTTCCTTATTGGCCGTTTGACTCTGTGGAATGACCTTGGACCGACTTTGACGTGGATTTAAGGTTTAATTTTGGAGCGCTACCCACTAGACCAGTAATAATGTGTTTGATGAATTAGGCTTCTCTGCTGAAAGGTTATATGCCCAAAACACTAACTCGCTCTATACCCAAAACACTAACTAAAATGTGCTGAGTCGATTCCTAAGAGATGTTGCGACCCTCTGCTATTTCAATGAACTTCATGCGAACCTTTTTTTATAGGCTCTATCAATATAGGAAAGCTAAATTTTGCGATTCGTATTCGCGTGACGTGTGAATGGACGAGTCCGAGTCAAATTCGATCAATTGGTAGAATGACTTATATAACAAAGTAAAGTCTGTCTTTTTCTCACTTTCCTTAAATTTTAACTTTCAAGATCGTGTTTCTGAAATAAATGCAAAATAAGTAGAGTTGGAGGATAGAGCCATTTGTAGAAAGTCACGAAAATGAGGAAAGTTTTCTGAGCGCCATTCACTTGGGAGTGGCCAGGTATGATTCTTTAACATATGGCTCAAGCAGCTCAAGATTTTTGGGCTTAGACCAAGTATTCTCTGGGTAGCTAAAAAACATCCGTTTGAAAGAGAGCTAAAATGAGAAAGCGAAACATTCCTCCCCGGGGTTTGTGTAGGCGGCGCCTACGACATAGAAGAGGAAGAACTAGAGTTCAGGGAGATATAAAGAGAGAGGGAATTCAGTTTAAGGTAGACAATTTGTGTATTGTTCTTTATTGGAGTCTCCACAACATATCCATGCACATACAAAGACATAAAATACAAATTTGGACTATGGTAAGACCCTTCATTCCTACATCGACTTCGAGATGGCTTTGTGAATACTTTAAACCCAGCATTCCGAAGGAAAGTTTTCAAAGAACATATTTTTTATATTCTGTTAAACATTACTTGCTATTGCATCACCGTATGCTCTTTATAACCCTCCGCCGCTGCACTTAGAACTAACCCACAAAATTCAAGAGACGCACCTGATTCCTTTGGCAGAACGTTTGCCCTACAGTAGCACAACAATTACAAGGCGACACAGGAATCTTGCTCGAGAATTTAAGTTCGCTTTAAGCACTATGTCGGGCAGATGTGTACCCTGAGTGCGTTGCTACGGTTCTTGTAAGTTGTGCTATTGTTATTGCCATTACGGCTTGGTTTGTGAGGGTGTTTGTATTGTTGTTGTTCTTGGTTTTTTTGTTTTTCTTGCTGTATTTGCAGCTGTTTTTGTTGTAGTTGCTACCTTTGTTGTTGTTGTCGTGAGGCATACTTTGTGAATGCGAGGGATTTGAAAATTAATCAAATGGTGCCCAGCTGCGCTTGGTGGTGGCAATGGTGGCGGAGTTGGCGTTGGAAATTGCAGCCAAAGCAACACGCCAAGATAAGTCTGCCGGCTGCTGCCTGCCTTCTCTCTTGTTGTTGTCAATAGGTGCGTGTGTACGCGTTGTTATGACTCTCTGCATTTTCATTCATTTGCCATTTCACGCGCTATCTGCGTTGGTCTCATCCTCTGCCTGCTTTGTGTATGACATATTTTCCCTCACCTGTGTACCGAACGCATTTTCCATTTTTCCTTCTTCATTTCGCCATTGTTTGCGCTCCTTTGCTTGGCTTACCAGCACACACACACACACATAGCTAGCGTGTAACGAAATTAGAATTTACTAAACATAACTACCTTTGAGCGTACATACATACATATGTACACTCAGAAACTACCTGCAACATTGTCCCACTCACGCCACACGCCATTGTACTCATCACGCAGTCTCTCTGTGGCTCCGTTAGCCACCATAAAACTCAGCTCCTTAATTCACATATACTTTTTTCTCATTTATTCTCCGGTAAAATTTTGAATTTTTCATTTGTTTGTTTTTGAATTGGAAAATTTTATGATGCCGGTCGTAAGAGCGAGCTTTCCATAATGAATTATGTAATGAATTGGATATAAAATGCATATTTCATTCCGGTTTGGATTTTCTTTTATGAACTGCATAATGTAATTATGGTCAGCAGTTCGGTGGATGGTGAGGTGGTGGCGGTGTCAGGAAAAGTTGATATAAAATTAGTTGCAAAATATTTACATTTGTCAAAGTAGTTCAACGTAGTCGTTTTTATGGCTATAAAAGAGGGTCAATCAGCACCACGGCTCAGCTGGTGGCTTAAATTATTACTCAACACTGAGCTGTGTACTTAAATGTGCGTAATTACATTTTAGGCATTTAATATTTCTTTGCTCAACTTAAATACAAATGGAATATTTAATGAAATAGCTGGGATTCAATGTTGGTTTGGATAAGCATATTCGTAAACAAATTTAACTTTATTTAATTGAGCTTTTTTCTTGATAACTGAAGGACACTACAAGGCTTGATGTTGTTTAGCAGGATGTGAGCGCTATTTTATACCCTGAAAAGATAATGTTAAGTTTTGCAAAAACTTTGTAACACCCATAAGGAAACGTCGAAGACCCTATAAAGTACCATCTGCAGGGCGGCGGAATGAATGGTCCATTCGTTGGGTCCTAAAACTGGACTCTTTCGAACATTTTGAGTTATAACTGTTGAATGACATGCGTGCTGGTTTGCTTCAAGGTCTGAATTGATGAGGGATTGTCTGCATAGACTTTAGACTTTACATAGCCTCACAGGAAAAAGTCTACCGGTGTGATATCGCATGATCTTGGTGGCCAATCGACCGGCCCAAAACATTAAATTAACTGTTCACCGAAAATAATCTGTCAATAAATCCATTGAGTGCTGCGATTTGTGGCAAGCAATGCTGTCTTGTTGAAACCAAATGTCGCCGAGATCACGAGTCTCAGCGAGCGATAATGGTCGCCATTGACGGTTTCGTTCTTAGCGGCATCATTTTTGGAAGAAATTTGGACAGATGATTCCATCGGCCCACAAACCACACCAAACCGTTGTTTTTTCTGGATGAAATGTTAGCTCTTGAATCTCTTCAGGTTGCTCTTCGTCTCAACTATAATTGTTTACATACTAAGTTGAGACAGAAAATGACCTCATCAGTGAATAAAATGTGGCTCGAAAACAACTGATTTTCTTGAAAGCGATGTTGTTTGGGAAGGTTGAATGGCTTCAGTTCTTGCACAATCTGTGGTTTTTACGCTTTAAATTTAAGATCTATACGTAAACTGTGCCATACGTTATTACGAGTTGCTGGGAACGACGCCGAATTGACTCTCCGCGGTCTTCGTGTACACACTTGATTTACCAAACGCAGAACAATCAAGAAAGAAGTGTAGAGATTTTCCTGATCTTCTCACATACACCGTCTCCGCCTGACGACCGGTAAAATTCTCAACTTTAGAGCATGTATGGCATATATGGCATAGGGCAATGAACTTTTAGAACCCCACAACTAGGGAGAGACTAGCTCTGCTAAGGGCAAAGGTCGCATTAGAACTCTTGTGATCGATCTTGGGCCAAAAGTATTTTGCGACAGCGCTTGTACCGACAGTAGCACATCGCTGACCAAGTTCCCGCGAAGCTCAGCCATCTAGTAGTAGAATTCGTGATGAGACGGGAGCACCGACCTGTAAATTGGGTAATTTAGTGAAGTAGTCGTATGTAAAACATACTGCGGCTTTTTTACATTATATTATAGCTTATGTTACCTAATAGCAATTATATATTAATATATATATTCCTAAAACTCCCACGTAATGATCATAGAGGCCCTCATAATGCGACAAAGCATTTTGAGTTTAAATCTCAGTTTATTAGATAATAGAAGATAGTGTGTTTGGATGTTTCTCACCTTTCTCCACACAACTTCAACAAGTTGTTTTCGATAAGACATTTTATTTGCATGGATGCTTATTGGATAATGCTCAGTAAAATCTCTTACGATGAATCCTGCTTGAAGTGCTAGAATTCAGAAGGACAATGGAACTCAGTTCATTCCTACTTTAATGCAATGTGATTAGGATGGCGCCTTTTGCGAGCTTATCAATCTTGCAGCTTTTGACGATTCCGCTATAACCAAGCACCCAAACGAGCTTGATAATTAAGTAGCTTAACGTTTTTCATGGTGAGGATAGAAAATTTTTGACTAACTTTGAGTCCAAATTTACAAGCTCAAAGTTATTTGCCGCTCTGCTGTGCTTAATGGTAGCCACCTCTGCTTTAAAACGCTACAGTCCGGTTGCTTAAAACTATGCTTAACTGCCTCTTATCTTTAGCGACTGTTCCCCGTACACATAACCCTTTCCGGCATATCTGAGCAGAGAAGAGGTTGATTCATAGGCTAAAATATGTTATAACAGCTTCTGTAACATTGAAAGCACTGCCTGATTCTTAAATCTGGAACTTTGGTGTTTCAAAGACATATATTATTTGAAATCGTAATTAGTTGGATAATTAGTTTCAATCCATAACTGTGAGCAAAAATTATTAAAAATTTTAAAATTCTTAATTTATTCTTCAAAATCTATGCCGTCTACATCGAAGTAGTCCCCCTTGGCTTCAATAAACTTGTGTCAACGTTTTTCCAATCCTCGAAACAGTTGTTAAAGACAATTTCCAGAATGAGCGTAGCGATCTCTTTTGCTTAGCGGCCTCTTTTTACGAAGAAAATTGTCAATATGACCTTGATTTTTGGCTTACTTTGTCGTGGTTTTCTTGGCTTCGGCTCAGCTTTGCCACGATATTCGATCACCAGTAATAAAACGTTTTATGTCATCCTAGTAGTCGGAGAGCATTGATCCCAATGACGAACTGATCTTTCAAAATGGATTTCACTGATCCTTTCAATTAATCAAACGATGTCAGTAAAGCTCGTCGTCAACGTATTCTTGACCCTCTTTCAACAATTGGTACCAATCAAAAACACATGCTGGTGACAAACAGTTATCGCCGAAGGTCTTTTCAATTTAATTCCGCCCACAAAATTTCATGGAACACGTTTGTTAACGTTTCACTCATCGTAAAAATCGAATGCACTGTATGTAGTTCAAAAAGTCAAGCGTATACTACAAGGTCCAGCACTCGAACCTGTAACCAACTTCAGACCGTTCGTGCAGCTGAATAAATTTTTGTTTATCGCACCATCACTCGTTACATTGATACTGGTAGCATCGCGAAACGCCATGGAGGTGGTCATCAAAAGACTGCAACGTCACGTGAGATGGTTCGGAAAGTGAAGAAGCGACTTGAACGAAATCCACGATGATCAAATGGCTAAAGAACTCAAAATATCCGACCGCAGCATCCGACCAATATTAAAAATGAGCTCAAGGTCTTACAAGTTCCAAAAGGCCCATGACATCACACTGAAGCAGCAACAAGTAAGACTTGAGAGAGCGAAGCAGTTGTTTCGCTTGGCCGAAAGCGGTCAAATTCCGAACATTGTGTTTTCTGAGGAAAACATTTTTTCAACTGAGCAATTCATAAACTCTCAAAACGATAGGGTTTACTTGACCGACCGTTTAAACGAGAATCTAAGTCATCGGTAGGCCACCAGGAGGCAGCACCCGCCACAAATAATGGTTTGGGCCGATGTCACCGCAGATGGGCGCTCTCTAATTGTTTTCATCGAGCTTGTCGTCAAAGTAAATGCGACATATTATCGGGAAAGTGTTCTGGAGGCTGCTTTGAAGCCGTGGGCAAACAAACATTTCGATCGCAAACCATGGACATTTCAATAAAACTCAGCACCATGTCACAAAGCTGAAAAACAACGTTCCGAACTTCATTACGACCATACAATGGCTTTCGAATTCACCAGTTGCGAGTCCAATGGATTATTCTCTCTGGACCATTTTCATGACCAAGGTCCGAAGTAAAAAATACACCAGCCTCAAGATGCTGAAGAAAGCCATTGTCCGTGAGTGAGCCAAAATACCGGCAACTCACATTCGGGCAGCTTGCGATTCGTTTTTTGACCGTCTCAAGGGCATAGTTAAGACAAAAGGTGGGCATATCGAGCAAAAGTGAATTGGTCCTGAATTTACGATTATTTTCACACATTTTGTATTTTAAAATAAATAAAAATAATTTTCCAAACCGAAATTATGGCTATTTAAATTGGTTACACTTCGAGTGTTGTACCCTGTAAAATTTAATAATTATTTTGATGTGACTTTTGGTATAGATTCGACTCGGATTCGTGAATTCCGGTAGATATTTTTGTGTGAAAATTTTCAGATATGGTACAACTGTGATTCGTGCAGTTTGTTGCTACAGCATACTCTCCATCACATTTGCTCCTATCGTTTATCGTCGTTTTGTTAAATGCTTCACTATTTGCTCCTATCGTTTATCGTCGTTTTGTTAAATGCTTCACTATGTCCTTAGACTACAGGTAAGTAAGAGAATGAAAATGTTTTCTATTCTTATGGGAAAAACTTAGTATATAATTTTTTAGTGCGACTATATATTTTCAGCTCTTATTAAATCATTAAGTCGTTAAGAGATATATTTATTTGAAAGAGTAATTCCATTAGATTTCTAGTAAATTAGTGTAATACTATTGAAATCAGACGCACTGCCATTTAATTATTAGTTGAATTGTTTGTTTCTTTATTTAATATATATATAGTATATAAGTTTTACTCACAATTTTTTTATATAATTTTATTTTTCTTTTTTCATTTCTTAATGTCAATTCATATTTTTCGTAATTCACCTGCATCTCCAAAGTGTTCTATGTACTTACTTACAGCTATGCTTTGCTTAATACAATCTAATGTGTGTCAATTTATGTTATCATTGAATTTCTTTACTCATTAAATTTATTTACTTTCATTTGCATTTAGTTAATAAGTAGTGTTTACTTCTTCCTTTATAACTTGTTTATAATATTTACTGTACTTGTTGTCGATTGAAACATGATTGTGCTCAACATTTTTGTATTTCAGTTGCCTTCACATTTTCGTTTTTCAGTTTTTTTCGTTTATTTTTTCATTTGCTTGGGTTGTGTAGTAACGTGTTTTGTGATCTCAAGTGTGGATTTACTTCATGCTCAATATTTGTTGCATTTTTTGGCTCTGTAGTGTATTATAAGCATGTTTTCGTGGCGAAAAAAATTTTATTGATTTTTTTTATTATTTTTATAGCGAAATATGACAATTTATTTATGAAATGTGTTTTTTGTTCTATGGAATTATTTATTTAAACACATATATATTGAAAAAATATCATCCGAATTTATTTATTTTTATTTTTATTTAATTAATTGAAATATTTCGTGAAATTAATTCATTTTTAATGGCGAAAAAAATTTTAAAATTCGATTAATTAATTAAGATTTCAAAAAAGTAATATTTTATTTTATGGCGAAGAATTACAATATTTTTTAAAAATGTGTTTTTTACGTGTGTAATTTTTTATTCAAATATTTGTACATAAAATTATTTTTTTGTAATATTAGATAAAAATTAAATAAATCAATTTTTTAAACTAAACGGTAAATTTAATTTTACCAAAATATTAATATACTATTTTTTAAATAATATTACATTTAAAAATATACAATTTTAATGAATTAATATTTTCTTAATTAACACGTGATCTCAGAAATTTAATTTAGATAAAATTATAAATTTTTTTTTGTTAAAAAAATATATTACATGTCTGTTTATTAATTTAATTATTTAATCGATTGATTTAATTTTTTTAATTAATTAACAATTATTACATTATATGTTTAAAGAATTTTACATATGAATTGTTTAATTTAAATGTCTTTCCTTAATTAATAATTTAACACTTTATTGTACATGTTAATTCATTAATTTAATTAAAATCAATTAATTTCGTTTGAAAATTGTTTAATAATTAAAAAATTATTTAATTAAAAGATTTAAACCAACTTATCCTTTTATTATTTAACACATATATACACGTTTTTATTTTTTATTTATTAATTTAAATTATTTTAACTAATTTACAATTATCCAATTATTCAGTTCCGTTTGATAACCGTTAAATAAGTAAATTTAGATTTAAATTAATGAATTAATAATTAAAAAATAATACCAAGAAATGAAATAAAACTTTAATTATGTTATTTAAATATTTAAAATATAAAAATAATTTTTTAAATTAATTAATATTTTACGCAATGTTAATTTTATAATTAACTAACATAATTCATTTAAAAAATTTTTGAATTAAATTAAATTTTTTAATTAATTAACACTTTACATAATTTTAATAGTTTAGTTTATTTACATATATAATTTATTTTTAATTATCAATATAATAAATAAATTTTAATTATTCAATACCGTGTAATAATTTTTAAATTTTTTTTAAAATAATTCTTATTTTAATTCTTCAATTCCGTTCGAAAATAGTTTTAATTAAGTACCAATTTTAAACATAATTAATTCATTAATTAAAAAATTAAATAAATTATATAAAATTTTAAATTTATTAACTTTTAAATCATTTAATATTTGAATAAAATTTACATTAAATAAGAAATTTGTCGATTAACCAATTAGATAAATTAATTAACTAATTTAATTTTTTAATTAATCAATAAAAAAAATATTTAAAAAAGAAACGCACCGATTAAACAATTAGTTAAATTAATTAACTAATTAACTCATTTAATTTCTTAATTAATCAATTATAAACAAATATTTATTTTATTAATTGTAATTTTTAATAAATCCATTTATTCTTCATATAATAAAAAAAAATTTATTGGTGAACCAATTAG
>JBAWJQ010001022.1:0-31246 GCA_037783105.1 Bactrocera zonata
AAACACAATACAAAGTAAGCTCAGTAAAGGCGCGGGGGTGGAGCGGAGGCAAAAAAGTTTGCGTAAAAATACCGAAAAACGAAACAATTCAATTTGAAATGGCAAAACAACACAGCTTGCACAACAAAACACAACAACAAGAAAGCAGTGCCTGCACCTACGACTTCACAGACACACACACACATACATACAAACGAAATATTCGCAAAATCGTTAATTTAATTAACTGCACAAACACGCGGAAAAGTATTTTCATTTCGAGCATATGGCCGATTTGTGTGTATTTTCGTTTGTGGAGGTGGCTTGCTTTCGATTTAGCCGCGGCCGCCGGCTGTGGAAAATCAAGCGAATCAGTGCTGCGCGCATCGCTGATTATAAGGAAAACGAATTAAAAAGAACAAACAACAACCAAAATCATTAAAAGCGCTTTAATAAATAAAGTTTGGAAAGCGCAGAAATTAATGCGAAAATATGGCAGCACCACTTTTTTGCATTGCACTCCTCAAGGATATGAAAAAATGCACATTCAGTGAAATTTTAAATCGGAGGTACATACATTTTTGTACTCTTAAAAACTCGCACCCAAGCAACTATATATGTACAAATATTTGTAGGTCAAACACTTCAAGCGGTTTAACAACTTAATGTAATTTAAAACCACCTTCCTCATTGCTTACACCCAACAAAAGTCTGTTCTGTGAGTTACTTATTTCGTCATTGCCGAAAAGCTATTATTATGATCAGTACGTAGTGAAGAAAATACAACAGCTGTAGCTGAGAGTGTACACGAAGACCGTGGAGAGTCGATTAGGCGCCGTTCGCAGGAAGTCGGACTGACGTACGAAACGATTTGGCGCATCTTATGTCGAGATCTTAAATTGAGAGCGTATAAAATACAACTTGTGCGGGAACTGAAGCCGCTAGACCTTTCCTAACCGATATCGCTTCGCTTTATGGGCTCTTGAAAAGATCCAAGAAGATCCGACGTTTTCGAGCGAAATTTTGTTCAGCAAGGAAGCCCATTTCTGGCTCAATAGGCATGTAAACAAGCAAAATTTCAACATTTGAGATCAATAACAGCCGGAAGCGATTCAAGAGCTGCCATTTCATCTAGAAGAGACAACGGTTTGGTGTGGTTTGTAGTCGGATGTAATCATCATAAAATAAGGTGACATTTGAATTTATACTGCGCGCGTCGAAGGATTTGGAGATTTTTTTTTTTCATGTTGGTAGTACTGTCAGCCACATTTATGTCAAATTTCATGTCAAAATATTCATTAGTGTTTGAGATACGTGTCGTTTTGTGAGCTGCTAAAACTGAGTTTTTCGTTTTTTGCGATGTGGAAATTTGTTGAGCAAAAAATTTGCATTAAATTTTGTTTACGGAATCAATTTTCTGCTGCGGATGCGTTGAGGATGGTGCAGAAAGCCTTTGGTGATGAGGCTATGTCTAAAAAAATGTTTACAAGTGGTATAGTGAGTTCCAAGCCGGCCGTGAACGTGTCGAAGACGAAGAGCGTCCAGGGCAACCATCAACTTCAACCGACGAAGCTCACGTTCAACAAATCAAAGATTTGGTGTTGAAAAACCGTCGATTAACAATTAGAGACCTTGCTGATGAAGTTGACATATCGAAAGGCTCAGCCAATACCATTTTGAAGGATGTTTTGGGCCTCAAGCGCGTCAAATCTCGACTGGTACCGAAAACATTGAATTTTTTGGAAGAAACACGTCGCGTTGAAGTGTATGAAATGATGCCTTATGACTACCAGGGTGTCATGAAACGCATTATAACTGAGATGAGACTTGGATCTATGCTTACGACCCCGAAACAACCGATCAATCGAGGAATATCGTGTCAAAAGAGAGCCGAGACCAAAAAAAAAATCGCGCCAAAGTCGCTCAAAAATCAAGGTCATGTTGACTGTTTTCTTCGATTATCGTGGTGTTGTGCATTATGAATTCCTTCCAACCAGTCAAACAGTCAACAAGGAATATTATTTGAACGTTATGCGTCGTTTGGATAACGATATCCACCTAAAAAGGCCGGAATTGTGGAAAGAGAATTCTTGGTTTTTACACCACGATAATGCACCATCCCATACTGCCCTCGTAATTCGTGATCATTCCGCCAAAAACACAACCCATATCGTTCCGCAACCACCGTATTCACCTAATCTGGCGCCGTGCGACTTCTGGCTGTTCACCAAGCTCAAAAGACCGCTCCGGGGACACCGTTTTTATACGATAGAAGAGATTCAAGCCGCAGCGAAGACGGAACTGAAGGCCATCCTGGAAAGAGACTACAACCAGTGTTTCGAAGATTGGAAAATCCGTTGGTGTAAGTGCATTGCATCGGGAGGGAATTACTTTTAAGGGGATGAAATTGATTTGGAAGAGTAAATAAACAATTTACAAAATAAATACAATGTCACCTTATTTTTTGGGCACAGTAGTTTATCTTCAAAAAGAGTCGGAGCGGCTGATGCCTGAAATTGAAGCACGTGATCTCGGCGACATTTTATTTGAACAAAACAACACTACTTTCGACACATCGCATCAATCAATGGATTTATTGAGACAACACTTCGATGAGCAGATAATTTCCTATTTTTGGCCGGTTGATTGGCCTCCAGATCGTGCGATATCACTCCGCTAAACTTTTTCCTGTGAGATATGAAAAGCTAGTCTAAGTTGATAATTCCGTCTCGATTCAAGCCGTGGAGCCAAACATCACGTGTGTCATTTGCTAGTAAAAAACTGGACTCAACGGATGGACCATTTGTGACGTAGCCCCGGATAACAAGAGATAGTCTTCGAAAACAAGAAAACCACAAGAATATTCTTTCGAATGATAATAAACATTCAGGAGGTTCATTGGATGCAGACGTAGAGGCCATTCTAAAGGCTTGCATCGGCATACATACCGGTCAACGAGCTAAAACACTCGTTCGACATGCTTTCGGACCATGAAGGAAGTTGTATTGAAGCAAAAGGAGACTATTTTGAATAAAATAAATTGATTTTGCCGAAAAAAATATTTGTTCTCTGTTTTTTTAAGTCCTGTTTACTTTGGAACGCACCTCGTAATGTAATGTAATGGTATCCATTTATAGAATTAAGGCTACTATACAACTTTATGGCTTCACTTCTCCTACAATTGAAAACTCTAAAGCGATTTAAATATCTACTTAATGTTGAATTGAAATTACTTACACAAATTAACATTAACATAATCCAAAGCAACTTTATTAGCGACAACTACAGTAAACTAAATCGTGGCTAAATAAATCAAAACGAACGACACTAAGCGCAAAATCCACAGCATAAAAAAAAAAAAAAAATAAATAATAAAATATAAAGGCTGCAAGTAAAAGCCGCAATAATGTCAATATATTATGCCAGGAAATGCCATTAATTTGCGTGCGAAGTCCGTAAACCCCAAAACCCACTGGTTGCGATTTGTATCTTAAATGCATGTCAGCAACAACATGCGGCAACAATCGCACACTAACGGCACATATGCACATAAATATCTTCATGCGATTGTGCGCATGTGAAATAGCGCGCAGAGCCATGCCAGCTGTCAAATGCCAACTGGCGGCTAAGCGTTATCAGCGAATCGCGCATATGAAATTTATCGCTTACATTACGCCGCTACACACACACACACATACATTTTAGACCAAAAAGCAACAACCGCAACAGTAACAACAGCAATCGCTGCAGAATAGCGCTCGTATTTTCTAAATTAATAGCGCGCGCATGCGCAATGCGATTTTCCGCTACAACAACTATTAATTGTTATTTAATTTTTTCAACACTTTGTCGAGCAACGAACGCAAGCGCGGCGTGTATGGGCTGGCAAAGCCTTACATGACGCACACTCGCGCATTTTGATATGTGTTCGCTTTGAGCGACGCGAAAAAGCTTGAGAAATTTATTAACACTGATTTGCTGATATCGGTGAATGCCATCTTAGAGGAAAAATTGCACGCGGATTAATAGAGAAACTTGTTTGGCTGTTGGTTGCGGCAGCGACTAACCTATTGCGGTGGACGAAGCATATTCGCTATTATGTATAGTACTTACAGGGTGTATGGTGGTCCGCAAAATTAATTTTTAGCTCACTCCTCATGCTCTTCCGATCGATAAAGACGATTGGACGATTTTTGGTATATGACACCGTAATAAGATTATGTGGAGAGCCTTAAAAAGGTTACACCCATGAGCCTTAAACAAGGTACAAGAGAGGCACAAGGTGTGAACATCCAGTCAGCGGTATAAAAACGTTTAGAATGGAAGGCGGATACTTTTTCAATCTATAGCGACGGATCCAAAACGGACTGCGAAGTAGGGACAGAGGTATGCACCAATGATGTTAACATCCATCTCTCCATCCGTCTACCAAACTCAGCTAGCATCTTCCAAGTAGAAGTTCAAATCGTATAAAACGCCTGTAGAGTGAAGTTCTATTAAATAACTAAAGGCAAGCACAGGCAATTCGCCTTGTAGTTACTAAAGATTAAAAGTAGACGAGTTCTTCTATAGACGAAACCGAGACAGAGAGCTTAATACACACTTTGATTAAGTGGCTCAGAGCAGATAGAAATCTATAACCAAATTCAAACCCAGAACCAAGAACCTATTAAAAAGGCACAGGAAATGTATATACAGTCTTACAGCTACCATAACGGGATATTTTCGCAGCAATTAGACTAGTATCCTCAACATTTCATATAAGGTTCTATCGAGCGTATGAGAAAGATTAAAGCCCACCGTCAACAAACAACAAACTGATTGGAGCGAATGGGTCTGGTAATAAACGAGGGCAAGACGAAATATCTCCTATCACCAAACAAACAGTCGTCGTACTCGCGACTAGACTCCCACGTCAGTTTTGGCAGCTATAACTTCGAAGTCGTAGATAATTTCGTCTATATTGGAACCAGTCTTAACAGCAACAACAATGTCAGCCTCGAAATCTAACGTAGAATAACGCCTGCCAACAAGTGCTACTTCGGACTGAGTAGGCAGTCGACGTTACGAGTTTTCGAGAGAGAGACAACTGGCCCTTTTCACATTTGCAACGGCGAATACCGCAGGCGATGAAGGAGGAAGACCTTTACTTCATTGAAGAGACCAAGTAGATAGGAACCTGGAACAATATATCAAGTATAGAGGAAAACCTTTTCGGGGTTAATTACAAGTTATGGAATAGGAAAGTCTTAGACTTATGCTCTGAACTCACAACTTTTTGGTAATACCCCTTAATCAGCAGGGACAGGCATACTGAACGATACGGATAAAGATAACGAATACTTAGCTGCTTGTAAAGCAAAAGCTTCGGATTTAGTAGAATAAGAACATGTATAATACATAATACGAGGGCTGCTATATATATTTCTGGCCTAATAATGAAAAAAGGCATATTTATCAAATGGTTTTTTTTTTTTTTTTTTTTTTTTTGATTTGGCTCGTTTTGGAAGACCCACACGGTCGATTGCTGTTCTGTTTCGAGCTCATACGCATAGATCCATGATTCGTCACCTGTGACGATCTTATAAACGTCTTTTGAAGCACCGCGATCGTATTTTTTCAGCATTTCTTTACACCAATCCGCACGAGCCTTTTTTTGCGCGATTGTCAAATTGTGCGGGATCCAACGAGAACAAACCTTTTTTACGGTCAGGTGTTCATGCAATATCGAATGTTTGCTGGTGGGAGAAATGCATAGGCATGCCTCTATCTGAAGGTATGTTACATGACGGTCTTGCATTATCAGTTCACATACGGCATCGATGTTTTCTGGCACAACGGCTGTTTTTGGACGACCTTAACGGAATTCGTCTTTGAGCGAGCGTCGGTCACGATTGAATTCGTTGTAACAGTTTTTCACAGTGCTACAGGATGGTGCTTCATAGCCATACAAAGATTTGAGTTCATCGATGCACTCTTGTCGTGATAATCCACGTCGAAAGTTGTGAAAAATTATCGCATGAAAATGTTCACGAGTTAATTCCATTTTTTTGCCGAGATGAATTTTTTAATTACCTGTAAATAAAACAACTCACGATTAAATGACAAAAAGGTTCTGAGTGATGTTATGCTAAAAAATGTCAAACTTTCCAATGGAAATGTCAGATTGCACCTGGCAACACTTAGTGTTTCCTAGTCCAGAAATATATATAGAAACCTACGTAATCGTCAGAAACAAAAATTGACAATTCGAGGCCTACAAATTTGTGGAATATATTACGAAAGAACTAACTTTTTAGAAACATTTTTCAACGTCTTTTAAATATAGGAAACTAAAGCGGAATTATATTAAAATTCATGTCACTTATCCGAGTTTTCCAACCTAACTAAAATACTGGCTTGTTTTTGAATCACCCATTACAAATACATAACCATATGTGGCATGTGACCGGCGATACATTGCAATCACGATAAACTCATTTAAATAACGTCACTTGAATGGGGCGTAAATATATGATATGGCCTATATCTCATGTGACTATACGGTTATACGTTCGTTACATATTCCTTAGCTACGGCACACAACTTTTGCTCTTGGCCAACTGTCAATTCTGTCCGTCAGTCAACGACCGCCACTCTATTATTTGACAGCCACGCGCGCCACTGCACTTTTTACACCTCAACACCTTTATTGCCGCGGCACTTCACGCTTTTTTCTTCTGCTACTAACCCGCGCTTTTCCTTCTTCTATTAACCCCACTTTGCCTCAACGCTCCAAAGCCTGATTGTTGTACATTTACGCGGCTGCCACTGTGGCGTGGTTACGCCGCGTACCACTGAGTTCATATGTGTACTCTCGCCTGGCCTAAATAGTGACCGCTTAGTCGGAATGTCGTACATATGTTGTTACATCAGCCAATCACTACGGCATGTGTGCCTAAAGGCTATTTTAATCTATCATTTACCAGTTGCCTGAGTTTAATATGCTGTTGTGATCGTTTTAAGTTGGCCATAAATTCTTACAAATCCCGGTAAGCTGATTTGATTAAAGCAATCAATGTAACGGCGGGGAGAGATTTATTTGGTAATTATTGTTGTTGTAGAGATATGCTTACAGAGTTGCTATATCCGTTCACATAACTTAATTGTGGTCTGTTATGTAATGGTAGATGGAGATGATGGCGTTTTGTGGAATGTGGAATGAATAAAGCAATGAAGTAGAGACCAATAGATAGTGGTGCATACAGTAATGTAGTGAGAAAACCGGGGCTCAGAGGTGATTGTCGAGAATTTTTGGATAAAAAAATCTTCAACAAACTGTTGCAGAGCACTGAACCCTCCAGAGAATTTCGGATCCCCACCCTCTTCTCCATCAGTTGGTGCATAGCAATACAACCATTAAAGTGCTTTAGATTCTTAAATATATCAAAGTAGAATACCGTAAACAACAAGTTCAAAGCCTGGTAAAAGATGTTGTTACCTTTAATTTTACTTTCGTTTCCACACAAGAGCCTGGGGAACCTATAGTTAAAATATATTTCAATTGATTCGCCTGTGTATTTTGAACTTAACAGAAATTTTTTATTAAATTAAGACTGTTGAAAAAATGTGATCTTTCCCAAAACTCACTGTTGATCTTTTTCCGTAATTTTTTATGTTTCGAGTATATTCGAATATCACTATCAATATATCCGACCCAAATGGACATTAATTATGCCATACATCCCAAAGCAAAGTGCTGATCACCGGTGAAAAGAATTTTGAAGGCATTACTATATATAAAGAAAACAGTCCTATAGAGACAGTTAATGTCAATGTTTGATTAACATCACGTTCGACTGTTTCGGAACTTTTTAAGTAACCCTGTAGTCAAAATTTCATATGTTCATATTTACTTCATATTTACATGAAATAATCACTGGTTTTCCAACTATCATTGGGTGGGAGGTTGCTTTTTCGACTAGAAGTTTCTTCCCGGCAAGATTTCAAAAATCAAATTTGAAATGGATTGATACTTTAATAGCATAATGTAAACCCTTTATTGAGAATGCAGACATTTGACTATCACAAGGCGTTTAGACTTGTTTTACGGGAGACATACTCGTATAGCTTCCGACATCATTGAAAGGTAAAAAAAGATATCTTCGGAAACCAGTGTCTTAGCTATAAGCAGCTAACCGAAACTTGTAACATGTTTCAAGGTCTATTCAACTACTCCGTTAAAAATTTTGGGTATAAGATGCATAGAAACCTTACTTGTAGGTTTTAGTTTCTGTGGAATTAAAACGGTAACGATTTAAGTTCGATAAAAAAAAAAACAGATATTTGTCTCCATGTGTCTTTCTCTGTTGACTAAACTCAAATATCAACCCCGGGGAAAGTGGCAGGAATTGGCAAGAATTATTAGATTAACTTTTGGAATTATTTTCTTTACTAAAACGGATTCGGTTTTGACGGTAATAGGGGTTATTTTGTGTGATCGCAACAAGAGGAATTGAAATTAATGAAGGGTTTTCTTCTTAGTCGTTGTTTTCTTAGCTTATAATAAATACTAGGATTCCCTTTTAAGATCTCTACTCATCGGATTAGCACTTGTGTGTAGAGTTTTGTTTATCCGATCTTCAGAAGGACCTGCGAAATAAAGTGTTTGGCGGTGAGGAAGGTTTGAATTATCTCAAATGCAAAGAGTAAAAAAACTTATAATGAAAAAAAACTTATAATCGAAATGAAAATTTTGATCCCAAAAACTTGACATTCACTTCAGGGGCTTAAAAAACTGAAATTAATAGCAAAATTTTTATTTTTTCTATCACTATCGTGCGTATATATCCAAGAAGGTTATATGAAAATTTTAGCTCGAGCCGCTTCAATGAAATTTTCTTTACCGACTCTGTAAACATTGTTCCAAGAAAAACACTCTTAACGTTGTGAGACCCAATTAAAAAAATTAAAAAATATCACAATACGAACAATATTTAATCAACTTAAAATTTTCGAAGTATATTTTTAAATATATATTCATTCGATATACATGTGAAAAATTCGAAAATTAAAAATAAAAAGATTTCACAAGATATAAAACTTCTATGTCTAGTCAACCCAAAAGAGTGTGCTTTAAAAACTGACAAAGGTCAAATATTTAAAGTGATTTCCTCTGAATTCGTCGCTTTTAATATATCTCTGATTTACTTTAGTTATTTTCTTCAAGCAGCAAATTTAGAAAAGCTGTCAGATTTCTCAAACTAAGAAAAGGGTTCATAAAGTACTTGCAAGGCTTTGTTCTTAGGTCTTAGCTTACTTAAGTTTTATTTTTTTTTTATCTTAATTGCCCTTTTTATTGCTTTCGGCTCGCACATCAACAAGCGAAAATATTATCATTAAGTGAATAATTATAAGCAATCATTCAGTGTTTAAGCGCCATAAGTCAAAGCATAAAATGCGAGACCGCCAACAGAAAAAAGTGGAACGAAAATAATGAATATGCTGAAGAATATAAATGAACACGAGAAAAGATTGTGAAGTGAAGGCACAACTTTAGTGTGATAAATAGAGCGGGGTGGTGAGGGGGGGTTTAAGGGCAGTGGCACTTGAAGTGCAAGAAAATGCGTGAAATGAAACTGAAAATCAACTAAAATACTATAGCTCACAATTTATTTGGCGCGCTCAGCTGAGCTAGCAAGCATATTCGCGCAACATGTGGCACAAGCTGTGGCAGCAACATGCCGTTAAGAGAGGAAGACAAGGAAAAAAGTTAACTGCGGTTACACCGAGGCTAAAATACCCTTCACAGGTGCATTTCATTTAGAGTAAAGAGGTATAAAAAAGACTTAAAATTAATTTTAATTGGTCAGCTTATATGGCAGCTGTATGTTATAGTGGTCTGATCCTCACAATATTTATAAGGGATATTGCATTGTTTTGGAAACTTATATATCCCAAATTTCATGAAAATATCTCGTCAAACAAAAAAGTTTTTCCCACAACGCCTGGATCTTTTTGGATCAGTTTGTATGACAGCTATACGTTGTAGTAGTTCAATCAAAATAATTTCTTCAGAGATTGTACTGTTACCTCTTAAAATTATTCGGGCCAATTTTCGTGCAGATATCTCGTCAAATAAAAAATTTTTCTATACAACGACTGGATTTGAACCGATACGTTTGTATCGTAGCTATATGTTATAGTTGTCCGATATCAGCAATTCCGACAAATAAATAGCTTCTTGATGAAAATAGGCGTATGCAAAATTTCAGATGGATATCTCAAAAACTGAGACTCTAGTTTCAGTATATACAGATGTACAAATTGAAGATAGACAGAAGTGTATGGCTAAATCGACTCAGCTGTTGATGCTGATTATTACTATATATATTATTACTAAATATATAATATATATACATATATATATATAATATGTCCTATATATATACATACATATATAGGGTCCCTGACGCCTTCTTCGGTGTTTCATAAAATGGATGGCAAACTTAAACCATGTTCAGGGTATAAAAATGACACATGCGCGTGGTGGTCATGCCGCGTAGTGTTGAAAATAATTTTTGTTTTCGAAATAAAAATACTAAAGAACAAAAATTTAAATGAGAAAATCTGCTGGCCGTCAGCGGCCCACTTAATCAGCATCTTCTCGTCTGACTGGGGGGCCAAGGCGAGCCCCATCGCAGCACATAAAATCATAAATACAAAATAAACAAGTTTAGTGAAAGGCCACAAGAAGCTGTGTTCATGTTTGTGTGCATATGTGTGTTGATGTACAAGCCGAAAAACCCATTTACAAAACGCAATTACTTAATTATATGCTTATGTAGCACACAAACAAACAAATAATTAGATAAATACAGCCACACACTCTCGTCTATATAAACAAATAAATATAATTATTGCAATCACTCACCCACACACTTACAAAGCAATATACATACAGTATATATAGTATAGTATTTGGCTGGTTTTCCAACTTTTCATCATTCATTTGGCCCCAACTCAACAAACTGTTGTCCGCGCTTTGCTTTCAAATCACACGCACACACATAAACATACATATCAACATACAAATGCACAGCTGTCTGTTTGGTACAGTTCCCAGCTGTATTGCATATTGATGAACGCTGTGCATGACAGATTGCTGGTAATGAATTATATTTAATTATGAAAATCAATTTAGTCTTTTTCGGCCGCTGTGCGTCCTCTTTTGCCTCCTCTTTGATGTCATTGGGCGGTCTGCTTGTGTGCCTTGGAGATTTATGTGGGAAGTGGGTCAGCGAGTTAGCATCTAATGCTTGTGTAATACTTATGGAATATCAGCACTTTCTCTTCGAATGTGCAAACAATTGAATTTGTGTATCGTTATTGTGTGCAACACTTTCATAAGTATATTATATATAATCCATTTAAAAATTTCAAATATTCTATTTCTTACAAACTTATTTTTTCTCAAATTTTCATACATTTTTATTTTATTTATTTTTTTTTTTGAATATTCATTAACTAAGGAAAATAGGTTTTTTTAAGGTAGGGGAAAGCATCGAAAGCCGGAGTGTGGAACTTTAGTTCGCTAAACCTAACCTACTTTCTACTCAAGACTTCTCCCACGGAACCACCAGGTAAGGTATTACCCCATGGGAGTGACAAGACATTTAACGTCTTCTCTTTAGCACGAACGGACTGACGCCTATTCTGATATAACTGTCTTAATCTAGGCATGATGGAAGTTGCCACTTCGCGAACAGCTTTCCACTTAACAGAGGACTGTCACATAAATGTAGTCAAATTTTCCACCGTTAAACTACCTCGTAGTGCCGTTTCTAACTTTTTCCTTATGTTTCGAAACCGAGGACAATGGAAAAACACGTGTTTAGAGTATTCTATGGACTCATCGAACAATACAGACTGACGTCACTTTGAAATTTGTAAAGGTAGCCTCTGAAACACCCATGCCTGCTTAATATTAGGGTCTGGTAGAAGTCCAGGACCCCATATTGTCTAGTTATCCACGTATGGATGTCATATATAAGTCTGTGGGTCCACCGTCCTTGGTTGAGGTTTGCCGCCGTTGCTGTCATATAATTATACTTTTCTTTTTTTGATTTCTGTAATTAGCGCTGATAGCTCATATAATTTCTTAAAATCTTCTCCGTGGATGTCTATGGGCGGCATACCAGCTAATACTACTTCAGCTGCTTCGCGGGATATAGTTCAGAAAGCACTTGTTACTCTTATTGGTGTGAATCTATGTAACGCATTTATTGGTCTATCATAGACTTTTACGTCTAGTGCCAATATCCTATCTGAAAACGGGTTCCATTCCGGTGATTGTTGATTTGTTTGCACGGAAAACTCATAAACCAATGTCTCATCGGCAGTGATAATGCTCTCCATTAATGTGCTATCGGAAATCGCACGATCAAGAATGTCTAAGGAGACCTATTTGCGGTACAAAAATGCGTTTCATGGCCAAAATATCCCAAAAAATCATTCGAACTCTCTCTAGAGAGCCCCTCTAATCCTTGTCTGACGATTTTCAATCACATATTCTTCACTTTTTTAATATGTTCATCAATTGAAGAGGTCGAAGGTCGTCCAGAACGAAGCATGTCTTTAACCATCTCTCGACCGGCTTTGAGGGCTTTGTACAACTGGTAGGCTTGTGTTTTTCAATCATCGTAAACCTTTTACAACGTCTGCACACGAAATTTGATTAAAAATGCAAAGTTTTAAACAAACTTTTTGTTCGAAATTTTTATCCATTCAAAAATTGCAACTTTGATAAGTGTGGCAATTTGGAAGAGGAATGTAAGTTTCAAACGCAATGATGATTTTTACCACTGAACCATTGCAAATTTTGTGACGCCAGGGTAAGGCATTGAACTTCTTGTCCTGATGACTAAAAGGCCTCTTGAAGATTCCAGTTATAAGAAATGAAATGCAGTTTTTTTCTGGTAGGCAGGTATTTCCATAGCACAGGCGCAATGCAGGTCTTGAGTTCGCTGACAGGGTGTTCAAAGCTAGTCAAAGTAAGTATGATCTGATTATACTTCCATATTGTATTTCTTTGGAAACCCAGTCACACGATGGAAACGATGAACCAAAAGTCTAGAAACTTTATATACGTACTATGAGGTTGCAGGAGGAAACATCCTTTCTCAAAACACTTTCTTCTTCTTCTTTACTGGCGTAGACACCGCTTACACTTTAGTTTGGGAACAATCTCGTGTTTCCCTGTCTTTTTCCGTCCTAAATTATTTGCTTTTAGCAAGATTCATCTTTCCGCAATGATGAGAGTTCTAATTAGACATTGGTTGAAGGTTTTGAAGGACGAAAATTGCGAAGGTTGCATGAAGAACGGTGAGGTGGAAACATTTGGACACTTTTTTCTCTACTCTTCAACTTCAACTTGACAACGGTGAGGCACCTAGGTGTTATACTTGTAGCTTAATAAATTTGCGCCGTCTTTTTGACTCATATGTAAGAGTCCTCCTCAACACGACGAACTAATGCTTATAGCTTTCCAAGTGGTACTTGTCGTAGCTAGACGATTATCTGCGACAAGTGGCTCGTGAGATGTTGCATTTTGACTGTCGCATGCCTTGGGTACTATGGACGAATTCGATGCGCAAGTTTGTTTTTGGTAGAAAAATTTTGCTGTTGCATTAAATGCCAAGAGAATGTATTGCCTCTAACTGAGACAAAGTAAATATTCGTAAGTGTTGGGATAGGTTACGCACAGGTCACTCGAACATCGAAGACGATAAACCTTATGTCTGCTACGGACAAACCTTTCCTTTAATAATTTTGAATTACTGATAGAGTTTATGAAAAGACACTCCTTTTTCACCCTATGTCCAGTATCAATGACTAGTATTTGCCGAAGCAAGAGGCGATGTGAACTAGAACCATAGTTTATTTTTCGAAGTTTTGTTTAGAGCCATAAAAGACTCTTTTAAATATTATATATTGACTTAATTTCCTGCAGCACAAAATGTGGTTCAAATTCTGACACTACAAGCTCCACTTGCACTTGCACTAAAATATTTATATACACACTTGTTCAAACTTTGCCGCGCCTCTTTCACACCACCCAACATATTTTATACGCCAATTGAGATCATCACACATCATTCACTTCCAATTACCAGGTAATTGATTATGTAATTAAATAAACACAAAACAGCTACAAAACTTCAACATAAACTTGCAGCTATAAGCGCCGAAAGTATCGAAATTATTATACGCAATTTGAATACAATTTGTTGGCAATTGAAATGTTGCATAAAATGTTGCCGCCATTGTGTGCGAAGCATGCACCTGATGGCACTAAAAATTGCTACAAAATAGCGGCAGCAGCAATAAAATTGCGCACAAAAAGGGTGTTGAAAACGGCGGCAGCAGCAATTAAAAGCAAATATTTGCAAAGTCACAAGGGGATTAGCAGATGAGGGGATGCGCGGCTATTGGTATGCATTTTTATACCCTGCATAGATTGCAACAAAGTTTCTAGTACACACAAGGAAACTGAACGATCGGAATTAAGTACATTTAAAGAGATATCTTAATGAAATTTGGCATGGATTATTGTATCAGATCGAAGTACGGATATAACTGCCATACAAATTGACCTTTCAAAGTTAAATTGGTGTATGGAAAACTTCTGTATTTGACGAGATATCTTCACGAAATTTTACAGGGATTATTGACTAGTGCAACAATGCAATCGCCTTGGAAATTATTCAGATTGGATCACTATAACATATAGTTGCCATACAAACTGAACTATCAAAATCACATCTTTGTATGGAAAACTTTTTCATTTATGAAAATATCTTCACGAAATTTTGTACAAATTATTTTCAAAAACAACCCTACAATCTTCACAGAAATTGTTCAGATCGAACTACTATAGCATATAGCTGCCATACAAACTGACCTATCAAAATCACATCCTGGTATGGAAAACTTTTTCATTTAACGAGATATTTTCACGAAAATTGGCAAGAACTATTTTCAAAAGCAACCCTACAATCTTCACAGAAATTGTTCAGATCGAACTAATATAGCATATAGCTGCCATACAAACTGACCTATCAAAATCACATCCTTGTATGGAAAACTTTTTTATTTAACGAGATATCTTCACGAAATTTTGTACATATTATTTTCGAAAGTAACGCTACAATCTCCGAAGAAAATGTTCAGATCAAACTACTATAGCTTATAGCTGCCATACAAACTGACCTATCATAATCACATCCTTGTATGGAAAACTTTTTCATTTAACGAGATATCTTCACGAAAATTGGCAAGAAATATCTTCGAAAGCAACCCCACAATCTCCGAAGAAATTGTTCGGATCGAACTACTATAGCACATAGCTGCCATAAAAACTGCCCAATCAAAATCAAGTATTTGTAAGAAATATTTTGTAATCGTGAAGGGTATTTCAGAATGTTTGTGTGTATTTATGTAAATTTTGTTAGCACTTACCGATATCGAGCGCATAACAGAACGCACCGCCGCCGCCGCCACCACGTCCGCCGCGCCGTCCATGCCAACTGCTGCAGCTCAATAAAATCAAAGTCAATGTCAGCCAACATAAAGTTTTATTTTTATTAACACCATGACGCTTAATGCGGCAATAACTTTTCAAATAATTTGTTGCGCAATACGAACAACGGCTAAACAGCAAACCGAATGCGCCGCGGCAGTTGGCTTTCGGCAACTCCTCCTGCTGCTGCTGCTGTTGTTGCAATTTAAATGAATTCAATTGTCGAATTTTTATTGTAGCCATTTTATGATATTTTCCGTTTTCGTTTGACTTTCCGCATTCACTGTTCGCTGAATTTTAGTTTTTTTTTGTTTTTGTTTTTGCGCCACCTTCCCTATTTGGCGTTTTTATGCGCGCACACTTTGTAGTTAGTTGTCCAGCTAAAGGTTGCCACACAATTGTTTTTGTATATTGAATGTGGCATGAACGAATGCGAAAGGTTGATTGCTTAGTTGTTGTTGTTACTGTTCTTTGCTGATTTTATGATTATTTTTTGTTCTTGTTATATTTGTTACTGTTTTTGTTTCTATATTTGCTGATTTTGTTGTTATATTTTTTGTTGTTGTTATTTTTGTTGTTGCTGTCCCCGCTGTCCGAGGCCAATGTCAATGTTGCGTATATTTTTGTTACGGCTACCACAGCTGCTTCTGTTGCTGTTGTTGTTGTTGTCCAAGCCCTGCACGTAGTTTTCGCTTGAACGGTTGCAGTAACATTTAAAATAACGGCACGCAAGCGGCATAACGTTTTAACTGGCAACTAGTAAGTATGCTATAGCAATTCGCTTGCCGATTTTCAGCGTGAACTTTGCACAAATGTCGAATTAATTTAATTAGATTGTGTATCGGTACATTAAGGTGGGCGGGTGGTATGCAAAACGCTTAACACAAGTAGCTTATTTTAATCTAAAGCGTTAAGAATTATTGTTATGTGATTACTGCGCCATGTTGCCTGTGAATGTCTGAAAGTAAAGAGAAAAGGGGAGAAAAAAAAGAGACAATGTTTATTTTCAACTTTTATAATCAACTGAGACTTTTGCACTTATAATTGTATAAGCGATCGATAATAAAAGGTTAGATTAGGAGAGATTAAATGGTCGATTATAAAATGGATCTCATTTGGACAACTTATAATAATAATGTTAACTAACAAAACCTGTACTTAGTAACAAGTTTTGAAATCATATTTCGTTGTTAGCCAACACCTGCTAAGCTCACCAATAGTCCAGAGGTCCCGCGTTAGAGCATAAGGGTACAGCTGAGTTCCAATTCGGGGTTTGCTATTCCGCTATGACTAGGCACACAAACGAGTCTGATAATGACGCAGCTTCATACTATTAATCGCGCGAACAGACATTCCTTGACTAACATTGAGCGGAGAGGAAGCGATCTCAAAGTCAATATTTTCCCTCTGCTTTTATTGTGAATGTTTACCTCTCATAAGAGGCTGCACTTTCGGATCATTATAAGAGGTACATATCTACTCTATCTAAATGGCAGTCACCTCTGATAGAAAAAATCTGCATTGATCCAGTTCCTTGAGTAGCGAGCTTCACAACTATACACCTGCTTCTAGAAAATATTACTGGCTTGTATACGGTTTCATGTAGTCAAAAAGATTATATCTTAAACGGTAGTTAAAATTGCTCTGAATTCAAGAAAACCCAGGAAATTATTTTATTGAAATATCTTACAAATTGGCCGATACATTCCATATACCAAGTGCACCGGTATGCGTTTTTTTAATGAAAACGAAATGAAGTACTGATTTTAAACGGGAAAGTAAAAAAAAATATTCAAAGTTTTGACCATTGTTTTCGTTTTACACATTTTGACCACCTTTCCGGCAATTTGTGGATACCATGGCATTAAAAATGTTGGTCAAACCATCCAGTTTTCGACTTCTGCGTAGGAATCGAGTTGCTGGTCGGCTAATGTTTGTCCCATGGATGAAAACAAATGGTAATCGAAGGAGTCTACGAATAAACAGCGGGTGGACTAGCAGCTCCCAGCCAAGTATTTTGATTATATCCTGTAACGATTTTTTGCCTTGTCTGCAGGTGCATTGTCATGTAACAAAATTACTTTGCCGTGTCTTCGTCGTTTTTCGAACAATTGATAATTTGTTGTCTGTATCGATTAGTATTAACAGTTTCACCAACTTTTAGATGCTATTGATATACTACACTCTTCTGATCCCACCAAACAGAGCTTTGTCTTTTTACCGAATTGTTCTGTTTTTGCAGTGGATATTGATGGTTGTCCCGGATTAACCCATGATTTTTATACTCTCGCAACAAAGTTGCTAAAGAGAGTATTATAGTTTTGTTCACATAACGGTTGTTTGTAAGTCCTAAAACTAAATGAGTCAGATATAGAGTTATATATACCAAAGTGATCAGGGTGACGAGTAGAGTTGAAATCCGGATGTCTGTCTGTCCGTCCGTCCGTCCGTGCAAGCTGTAACTTGAGTAAAAATTGAGATATCATGATAAAACTTGGAACACGTATTTCTTGGCTCCATAAGAAGGTTAAGTTCGAAGATGGGCAAAATCGGCCCACTGCCACGCCCACAAAATGGTGGAAACCGAAAACCTATAAAGTGTCATAACTAAGCCATAAATAAAGATATTGAAGTGAAATTTGGTACAAAGGATTGCATTAGGAAGGGGCATATTTTGAGGTAATTTTTTTGGAAAAGTGGGCGTGGCCCCGCCCCCCAAAAAGTTTTTTGTACATATCTCGGAAACCACTATAGCTATGTCAACCAAACTCTATAGAGTCGTTTCCTTCAGTCATTTCCATATACAGTTCAAAAATTGAAGAAATCGGATAATAACCACGCCCACCTCCCATACAAAGGTTATGTTGAAAATCACTAAAAGTGCTGCAGCCAGAGGTTTTTTAAAAATTGAAAATGGGCGTGTCATAGCACAGGAACTACTCGACCGATTTCAATGAAATTCGGTATATAATATTTTCTTAACACCCTGATGACATGTACGAAATATGGGTGAAATCGGTTCACAACCACGCCTTCTTCCAATATAACGATATTTTGAATTCCATCTGATGCCTTCTCTGTATAATACATACATATAAATGAAAATACAATTCAATACTCAAAGTACACAAATTGATCAAATCTAATTAATTTTACAGCAAAATAAAAAAATATGTAAATAACGGATAATGAAATCTCGATTATCACTTTATCATGCGAGAGTATAAAATGTTCCTTACTTGTTTCCGTTTAGGATTCATAAAATAAATCCATTTTTCATGACCACTGATTCCATGTTCCAGTTCCATGCAAAACTGGTTTTCCAGTGACACAATATTTTTACGATAACTCTTCAATTAATCGATACATATATCGCACATCTTCAATTTCTTTTGTATTAAAGTTAATAAGTTCAGTTCAAATCGGTTGAATAAGTCGTGAAATATGAAATCTCTGATTCACCCTCATTCCAAAGTGTGTTTGTCGTGTTATTATAAATCTTAAAATGACACGTGTTCTTGAGGTAAACATTATTTAGTTGCTTCAAATATAATAATTATACGGGATTAGTAAATAATTTCACTCATTTTCCCCGCCTCAAGTGAAGTGTAATTTTCCCATGGAGTTTGATTGAAATTGCTTAAGCATTTCATTAATTTGATATATAGAACTCTGTATAATTTAAAAGATTTAAGGAAAGGTCCACATACATACATATATTTCCCGTTTAGACAATTTCACTACAGTAAATATGTAATATCGATACAAAAGATAAACTACCCATTACCATACCATAAACTCTTTAGTATTTATGATTATATAACGGGTGGGCCATCTAACGTTTTAAATTTGAATTATCTATATTTCGACATTGGAAACGTCAAATACCATTCTGAAAGTGACAGATATTCAGTAAAAGTCTAAAATTTACGAAATGGGTCGCTATTCACCAGAAGAAAACTGGAAAATATTGAAAACATTTTTCCAAAGTGGTGACTCAAGTGGATGGTCAATTTTACCGAAAAATCACCTTTTCGGACGAGGCTCATTCCCACCTCGATGGTTACGTTAACAAGCAGAACTGTCGCATTTGAGGCACAGAAAACCAGCACGTAATCGTCGAGAAGCCAATGCACCCAGCATGAATCACTGTATAGTGCGGATTTTGGTCTGGTGGAATCATCGGCCCATTTTTCTTCGAAAATGAACAAGGAACCGCCGTAACCATCAATGGTGAGCGATATCGCGCAATTTTAACCGCATTTTTCTTCAAGCAAATTGAAGGGGAAGACTTGGACAACATTTGGTTCCAGCAGGACGGCGCTACGTGCCATACAGCAAACGCTACACTCAATCTTTTACGCCCTATCTTCCAAAATCGCATAATCAGCAGAAGAGGTGATGTGAATTGGTCTCTCAGAAGCTGCGATTTAACTCCGTTGGACTATTTTCTGTGGGGAGCTGTTAAAGATAAATGTTACGCCAACCATCCAGAAACAATTTAAGATCTAAAGTATGAGATTCAAGCCGCTGTAGCTGCCATAAAGCCTGAAACCATCGAGAAAGTACTCCAAAATTGGGTGGATCGGATAAGCTACTGTAAACTCAGCCATGGTGGTCATTTGTCCGAAATTGTTTTCCACAAATAAATTTCATAAAACAACCTTTTAAATAAATGTTAGACCTTTGAAAAATATCAAGCCGTTTTTTTTATTGACTTTTTAAATTTAAAATTTTATATGGCCCACCCTGTACATATATGTAAAACAAACAATCACACTTTCTTGTAAAACATCCAATGTGACCCCTTCTACCAGCATTTTTACATAGCGTTGATTAAATTCCACAACTGGCCGGCCGCATGGCCTATGTTAAGACTTTTCATATTGTGCCATTACGGCGATGAGTGTGGCGTCCGAAGTGTGCAATACACACCGCCCAACAAGCGACAGCCGGCTAATAGCAGCCATTCATTGCGCCATTCATAGAGTCATTCATACGCTTTCCTAATTTATAAAAATGCGCCTACACCAAGTTTGTGCCCGTTTGTGGCTAGCGTTAGAGCCACGTCTTTGCAGTGCTGCCAGCGGATAAATTACGAGCGGAAATGAAAAAAAGTATTTTCCAAAAATAACAAAAATCATATGAAAAGCAAGTAGCATTGAAAAGTAGACGCTTTGAAAAAAAAAAAATGAATATTAAAAGAGTCCATGAAAGAAAATGGGCCAAAAGAAATTTCGGAATGAAAAGAAAACAGTTGGCGGTTCATGCCATTTTTGCCGAGTGCATGGAAAATATGAGACTTCAAAAGGCGTTTGGTTTCTACAACTTTTTGTGTTGCAATTACACCAATGCCATTGCCACTATCAATAACATGACATGGAAATATGACAGTACTAGTGGCGAGCTAAAACGCACACTTGCTGACAGTGTTTGCAGTTGGGTGAAAAATGGTATAGAAATCAAGCTCTTGAAAAGTTCCAAGAAGAACCGACATTTTCGAGCCAAATTTTGTTTAGCGATTATGCTCCTTTTTGTCCTAATGGGTATGTAAACAAGCAAAATTGTCGCAATTGAGACGAAGAGAAACCTTCAGGAATTCAAGAGCTGCGATTTCATATGAGAAAAACAGAAAATCCAAAGGTTGGTGTGATGATGCTGGTGAGAACGTATCGCACTATTACAACCGACTATTTCATGCCTGAAATTGAAGCTCGAGACCTCGGCGATATTTGGTTTCAACAAGACCGCCGTCTTCCTTCCCACATATCGCATCAATCCATCGATTTATTGAGAAAACGCTTCGGTGAATACATAATTTCAGGTTTTGCGCCGATCAATTGGCCACTAGGTGCATATCACACTCTTAGATTTTTTCCTGAAGAGATATGTAAAGTCTATGCGGACAATCCCGCTTCGATTCAGGCCTTGGAACAAATCATCACGTTTGTCATTCAGCAGTTACCAATCAATCGAATGAGTCATCGAAAATTGGACTCAACGGCCATCTGAGGCGTAGCCACGGACAACATTTGAAAGAGATAAGCTTCAAAAAATATATGTCGAATAGAACTACTTTCAGAAATCACTTATAGGAATTTCAGAGTACCAGAGAGCGAGAGAGAGAAAGAGAGACAAATATTGAAGCGTTTCTAGATTTGAGAAGTAATGATTTCTAATGATTACTTTAAGTAGTTTGAGGACCAATCAGAATCCAGGTCTCAATAAGTAATACTATTCAGTCATGGATATCTAGTATATATTGAACTTTTTTTAATAAAAAATAATTTCATGTGAGACTATACTGTATACAGGAAGTTTTGAACGCGAACCTCACTTCTTCAGACTCAAGATAGACAACTGAGATGGTCTGGGTATAATAACAGCTCCTTATAAACTTTCTTTCCTACCTAACCTCACTTTTTCTTTAACTATCGTCTGACAAATAGCTTGCTTCTTTGGCTTAAATGAGATTTCCTGCAGTACGACCATCACAAACTCAATCTAATAATATAAATCACGAATCTCAAGTATGAGTTAACCTCAAAATAAATGACACACCGTACTGCCGTCTCCATAAAACGGTAAAAAAATTCAATATGAATATTTGCCGTGCCAAAAAATGAACATCTGTACTTTACCACTAAAATTGGCTAAATGAATGGAGGAGTAGAAATATTTTGCTGTTTGTGCCCACAAATAGACAATCAACAAAGCCGTTGCCACAAGCGCGAAATTCATGTGTACAAGTATGCTTGTTTGTATGTTTGTGCGGGCAAGTAGACAGTCAAGCCGACTTCTGAGCAAATAATTGTATGCATATTCACTTGCAACAGCATATGCTTGCGGACATGCACAATTTATAAAAGGCGACAATAGACAGAGGCAGATCCTGGTCAATGCATGAATGTACAGACATATGTTTGCTTGTTTGTATATGTGTTTGTGTAGTTGTATGATTATGGGCTGTGGATTGTGCGGCGCGCAAATTAATATTATGCCATTTGGCTGAATAGCGGACCCAAGGCGGCTATTACGCCGGCAAAAGCACAAAAACAAACTAACATTGCCGCAAAAAAGTAGAAACCGCGCAAAAAATTGGCAGACAAGCCGCCTACATTGCCACCTTTGTGCCGAGTTGGCACTTTCTTTGCCGAAAAAAAAGAGAGTAATAATTGCACTCCGGGACTTTGTTTCATTTTTTGGTGGCACAGAGTCATATTTTCTATATTTTTTAAAGCATTTTTATTATTATTTATTATTTTTTATATTTTTGCTGGATTGTTAAATTTTTTATACCCTGAACAGGGTGATTTAACAAAAAGTTTGGAACTATCGAAAGAAAACGTTCAGGAACCCATAATTTATCACAAAATCAAGTTCGAAAAGAAAACGTTGAGGAACTCATATTAGACCCCATAAGGATTACGTTCTTGGAGCTTTCCTGGACATTTCAATAACATCTTTACGGAATCTGTTCTGAATAGTATTCAGTCAATAGATGTTGATCTTGGTATACAACGCTGAACCAGAAGCCGCTTTAGACGGATAGATGCAGAA
This sequence comes from Bactrocera zonata, assembly GCA_037783105.1. Taxonomy (NCBI): domain Eukaryota; kingdom Metazoa; phylum Arthropoda; class Insecta; order Diptera; family Tephritidae; genus Bactrocera; species Bactrocera zonata. The sequence continues at coordinate 23,099 of JBAWJQ010001022.1, forward strand.
AGAAACGACGCTAAAATCTTGCTAATTTTTTAGTTTGTAGAGGTCAAGATGGGGTGCTATTTCCGCTTCCGTGGACATTAGTGGTGAATGAACTGCTGAGGAATTTGGAAGGCAAAGTGCGGACGATATTGCCATTTTAATAAGGAGTACGTGTCTACAGACTATTAGCGGTATTATGACTACCACTTTGAACCCGAAGAAAATTGTTTTCACAAGAAAGCAAAAAATTCCTTTGTGGAGGTTTCCTTCGATAAATGGGACACAACTCTGTCACAAGGATCGCACTAAGTACCTTGAGGTATTCTTGTACAGCAAACTGTTGTGGAAACCTAGGAATAGGTTATATGCGTGTAGGCAGATGCTCGGCAAAACCTCGGAGCTCTCTCCCTCACTCTCATACACTGTTGCTATTGTTAGACCAATTCTGCTCTACGGTGCAGTAGTATGGTAGACGGGCGTACAGCTACCTACCGTACCCCACTGGAGAGAGTTCATAGATTCGCTGCGCTGTACATAACGGAAGCTTTAAGAACAACTCCAATGGTGGCTCTTGAACTGGTACTAAGCCTGTCACCTTTAGACGTCTTTCCAGCAAAGTCGGCGATACGACTACTGACTACAGGAGAATTTACATATATAACCTTCGGCCTTAGCTCGGTGGGTAAAGGCAGTGATGCAAACACAGACTACATGACCCACCTTTTCAACTGGGAAAGAAAGTTTAAAGTAAACATAGAAAAAAGGATGGCTTAAAGGTATGTTAGCTATGCGTAACACTCTAAACTTCTATACGGATGGCTTGAAAATGAACGATGGAGTTGGTGGAGTTGGAGTTGGTTGGAGGTGAAGTCTTTGCTATTGCGAAAGCCGTGGAACTGGCCTCTAATGCACCTGCAGACAATTCCAATGTCAACAACTACATAGATAGCCAACCAGCAATCAAGGCAGTCCCCTATTATCGCATATCGGCCGGAACTGTCTTGGGAAGCAGGGCAACAATGGAAAGTTTTGTCAGAAATATGCAACTTTACTTCTATTGGATGCCACGCCAAAAAGACATTGAGGGCAATGAAATAGTGGACGAGATTACCAAGAATGGTGTACGGCTAACGTCCTGATAACATTGGGAAATACATGCATTGTCTACGACGATACGACGATCTTGACAAAAGCATGGTAAACACAATCAAAACACAATGGAACGAGCCACTTGGGTACAAAACTGCAACAGTCATGTGCAAAGCGATAGATCGGAAGTACACGAAATTCCTATTGGCACTCGATAGAAGAGACTGTGGGAACATGATGGGAATAATAACTAACTGGTTACTGTCTGGTGGCGACACATGCCCTCAGGATGGGATTAATAGATCGAGAAGACTGCAGAAAATGTCTAAGCATTTGGGGTCCCCACGATATGATACACTGGGGGAGCTATCGCTAGTGAGGCCGCAGAGTCTGTTAAAATTCGTGTCAAACATAGGCATCTTAAAGGTTGACTACTCTTGGACCTAACGACCGCTGCTGGTCGAAATAAAGATCTTTTTATACCTTTTTATGATATAAGAAACTCACTTGTGTAGGAAATTATAGCTTCGTAGCAGCCGGAGTTAAACTTTTTTCTTGCTAATTTTTTTTTTTTTTTAATTTTTAGTTTCTCCAACACTACTTTCAACTTTTTCCCTTTGCTATAACGGCTGCGCGCCTGTGTTTTGTCTGTCAAATTGCATGTTGCCGTTTTTGTTATTATTGTTATTACTGTTGCTTGCGCTGTAGTCTGCCACGTGTTTTCTTCTTCTTCTGTTAACTTTCAGTTAGCCACATGCAGCCTACAAATTAGTATTCTTTCTCTGGCGCGCTTGTTGCACATTGCCTACAAACGCGTCTGTCATTTAATTTCTCTACAAGCATATAAATATGAACGTATATATTATACATGTACTTATGTATGTAACTGCAAATGTGCATATACTCATATAAAAGCGAATGCAACGTCTGCTGCATTACTTTCGCCGTAATAGGCGCGCACTTGCAACACTTTGCCTCTTCGTTTGCTTTTCTAATTAGTTACACGTAAACAAACACACATACATACATACAGTGCATATGCACTTCGACATCTATTGTTGTTGTTGTTCCGCTTCCTTTACTTTGTCGCTAAAACTGACAGGCCACACAGCGTCTGGCGCGTTTCCTTCAATTAATTTATGCTACGCATTCCAGGAATGACGGCGGCGGCTGCGGCTGTGGCTGTTGCTCCCACTGCGACTGCGGCTTCGGTAGCGACAATTGATTGGTGGCACGTTGCAAAGGTGTCGGCCCGACGTTTATGAAGTTATTCGAGAAACTTGCGTAAAATTAGCCGCCTGTGATTTGCATGCTTCGTTTGCGAAGCGCAGACATTGCAGAGCTTCATATGTGCTTAGCATATACTGGTTTAGAGAAAACAGTTTCTACATTCCATTGACTGAGACTTTGTGAGATCCTTATAAGATAAATAGATGAGGATTACACAGCGACTTTAGACCCATTATGTCCTCCCCGAAGTCACAGTGACCCACCTAGCCCCAGCATATTGTTAAATTCTAATATACTGCTAGGTGATATTTGGCGATTTGATCCCTATTTAGAAATATGGATCCAAGGGCCTTTATCCTGTGTATGTAGACTACTATGCAGTCATTTCGCAGGTGTTCTAGGGTTTCAGGTTCCCTATCGCAGAACCGGAAATTTGCAAAAGAAGCTAGGTCCGTTTTATATATGTAAGTACTTCTTGGTTTACAGTGGCCCGCGTAGCCTTAGTTTGTCCATAGAGAGGTTGATTACATATTTTAAACTGTAGCGGTTATAGGCCATCATTAGTAACTTGACATTCCGCATGCCTTAGAGTTGTTGCAAATGTTCTCTGCCTACTCCTTCTTCCTTGCAGAGCAGCTCCTCTTTACGCTGAATACGAATGGAAAAGTAAAGGGTATCCATTTCGGGGTTCCCCTCTTTTTTAAAGAAAAAATACAGAGACTTTAAATATAACGGAAATGTTTGTTATCATTCAAAATATATAATATTCTTTTGCATCTATCATTTGAAGACTATCTCTTCCAAATATTAACCGCGACGACGTCTCAAATCCGTTGAATCAAAATTTTCTAATGACTCGTTCGAGCATTTCGACTGGTAACCGGTGAATGACGTGCATGCTGTTTTTCTCCAACGCCAGAATCGAAGCGGGATTGTCCGCAGAGACTTTAGACTTTACATATCCCCTCTGGAAAAAGTCAAACGTTGTGGTGCCACATGATCTATGTGGCCAATCGACCGGACCAAAAGGTGAAATCATCTGCTCACCGAAGTGCTCTATCAATAAATCCATTGATTGATGTGATGTGCAGGAAGTGCCGCTGTCTCGTTCATATCAAATGTCGCCGAGATCATAAGCTTCAATTACAGCTAACAAATAGTTAGTAATTAGGGCGCTACACATTCTCACCGGCATCATTTTTGAAGAAATATGGACCGATAATTCTATCAACACCCAAACCACATCAAACCGTTATTTTTTCCGGATGAAATGGCAGCTCTTGAATCTCTTCAGGCTCCTCTTCTTCTCAAATGCGGCAAATGGGTTTGTTTACATACCCACTGAGACAGAAATGGGCCTCAATGCTAAACCAAATTTGGCACGAAAACGTCGGACAGTTTTGGATCTTTTTAAGATATAATCCAAGTCGTTCCATACGTCAGTCTGAGTCTTCGTCTACACTCTCAGGTAAGGCTGCTTTATTTTCTTCACTGCGTACTAGACATGATATGTATATTCGGTAGAGTACGGTCGAATATTATGCAATATGACATAAGTCTACAACGCGACATAATCCACGAAACCATCACATGAACTGTTGATTCCCTCTAGCTATATATCTCACCAAACAGTGACTTTTCGAGGTTGTAACGACGTTACTTCGTCTTTGTTGTTGAACAAAATTCTCATTTTCAGTCCACTATTTGCGTAATAAATTCGCACGATTCGCGAATCTTGTTCCGAAGTATGTATGGCTGTTTATTATAAAATGGCAAACTTAATGCAGTAAAATGAAGTAACAGTGATCAAAAAGATGAACTCCGAAAATTGTATTGTCTCATTGAAAAGAACACGTATAAAACACAACACCCGTTAGAAGGTAGAATATCCCAAGCTATTTGAATTCGCATTCATATTAAACAGTTTCAGTGCAACAGCTCGTAAAAATATGCTGCAAATCACTGTAAGTCATGCTTGAAATCGTCAAGCTAAGCAGTCTGGGGCGAAGTATCTGCCATTGCTAACATAAGGAACAACAACGATAGTGTTAAAATTTTAAGAATGAGCAGGAACAAAAACCATTACTGAACCTTCAAATTGGAACAAAATCATATAAGGATTAACACAACTTTAGGCTTGAGCGACTTCTTCAGAATAGTAATGAGAGAAACCAAAAGATTGTCTCTTATATTTCACTTAGTATAAAATAGAGGAATGGACTGTAACTTGTAGTCTAGGAAAGTAGGTAGGTGGGAGTTCTTACACTTTGGACTGAATTAGCGCAGGATGCACCGTCTCGATGCACCAAGTTTATAAAGGTCACTTGGTCACTTGGTGATGACAACATAATCACTCAGGCCGTTTATTCTTTTTTTGGAGTCCACAATGTCCACAATCCACAAATGGACAGCCATTCAAGTTTCCAAGTATTCTGTTTCTGATTGCATATACGGAGAAAGTGGAATATGGTTTCCTTATTCCCTTCTAGCTTGCAGCTGCGGCAAATGTGTATTGTTAAAGGGCATTTCCTTTATCAGCGTATGTTCTTTAGAAGGCCTGAGCACGTTATAGTAGCGGTAAGTTAGCAAATTCCTGGACTTATGCACCAAGTTTTGAGCTCTAGTCAAACTTAGGTTATATCATCTGTTCTGAACTATTTCTTCAAAGTGAGTGCAAAACACTCTTTTGATCGCTCCTGGTGGACATGACATTCACTCCACACCGGATTCGTTTAAAAGGCAACTAGTTTTACCAACCAAACTGCAGCCGTCGAAACCATCCCGACTTGGCTCCCACGTCGCTGTTGACAGTCATAACTTCGAAGTCGTAGATGATTTCGTCTTTTTTGGAACCAGCATTAACACCAAAAACAACGTCATCCTCGAAATTTACAAGTAAAGTCGTCTCTCGACGAAGAAAGACCAAATTATATAAGTCACTCATCATCCCTGTCCGTCCTGTTATGTGGTGCACACGCCAGCTCTGAGAGTATTCGATGCAGTACCCGCCAGGGAAGGCAGAGGAAAAGGAAGACCATCACTCCGTTGGTAAGACCAGGTTGAGAAGGACCTGGCTTCGCTTGGAATCTCCAATTGGCGCCACGTTGCGAAAAGAAGAAACGACTGACGCGCTGTTGTAAACTCGGCTATAAACGCGTAAGCGAAGTCTACGCTAATAAAAGAGTTGATTTGCCAGTGAGCTTGAAGCTGTCCTGCAATATTTGACTAAGCTGGTAAGATCACCTACGTCCCGCATATGAAGTTTCATACAGTATCCTCCCCAAGTTGTTCAACAGAAAACCATTGGTTTTCTCTATACCCAGTACTTCCGCTTGGAAAATGCTGTCAGAGTATGGTAGCCAGATAGAGAGAGATCACTACTGCCCCTATTCCGCAGTTCATTTTCGATACGTCGATATAGTTAGAGGTTATATCCTCCTCCTTTCCTAAACCTCTTCTCCATTCACCTTGACATTTATTAAGCTAAACCAGATTTTCTCAAACCTTGCATGCAATCAAGGTTAAAAACTGAAAAAGTTTTTTGGTTTTTTAGGTTTTTTTTATGGCATACCTGCATAATTTCTATACAGTCGCCCCTAACCTAGAAAATCTTGCAATCTGTAGTAAAGCATTGTTTTAAGCAAACAAATATGGCACAACAATGGAAATATTTTCATATTGTTTATTTCAACAAACAACAACAAATAGAAACAGCAATTGATGTGTTAGAATAAGCAAATCCATTGAAAAAATTAAAATGGAAATAGACAAAAACAATCAAATAGAAAAGTAGAAAAACTGTAAATTGCTAAGTGGTGGGTGAGGGGAATGCGCTGTCAGCACTCTAGGTGGAACCACGAGAAAATAGAATGTCCAGCAGTAGAGCGGTAAGCAACAACACCACTGTAAATTGCTTGCCAGCCAACACAGACAGTGTCTTTGGATTTGTTAATTGGATACTTTGCGGCAATGGCGGGAAAACTTTTCAACAACTCAAATAAATACGAATAAAAACTAAACAATGGTTAGTTGAATAAATGTGGGTGTGCTGTGCGCGTGGGCGGGGAAAGCGCAAGGCGCGGAGTGCCAATGCGGCAGGCACTCAGCTGAGCTCATTGTATAAATGCCAGCACATTCACTCATTTATTCCTACTCATTCAGTCAATCCTGCCGGCCAGTCAGCTGGTGCGACAGCAAACTGCACTTCAACTCATGCAGCGGGTGGCGGGAGAGCAACTACTTGCTATTGTACGGCGACTGCTATTGATGGCGCAAACTGACCGACAGTTAGTTGTATGGCGACTGGCCACTATCAGTCAGCCAGGCAGTTGCATGCAAGAAACTAGCATAAAAAGTAATGAAAAAGAATGCAGCTGCGAGACAAACGCAATGGCAGAAACGGAAGAAAAAAGAGCGTCGCCAGACTGTCGGCGCAATTTTCGCGTGGCAGCTACCGGAAAATGTCCAGGCGAAAAAAACCAAGTTCTAACAATAAGAGACACCGAAGCGGTTCCACCGAAGCTACAATACCCTACACAAATGTAGATGTTTCCGTGCAATAATTTGATTTTTACCGGACAGATTGTATGACAGCTACATATATGCTATATTGATTCGATCTAAATAATTTCTTAAGATATTGTAGCGCTGTCTTGGCTAATAATTCACGCCAAATATCGTGAAGATACCTTGTAAAATATAAAAGTTTTTCATAAATGGACTTGAGTTTGATCTTACGGTTTATATGGCAGCTGTAGGATATAAGGATCCGATCTGCACGATTTCTTCAGAGATTATACCTTTGTTTTGGCTAATTAACTGTAGAAAATTTCGTTAAGATATTTTCAAAAATAAAAAAGTTTTCCATATAGGGACTTGAACTTAATCATTCAGTTTGTATGGCGGCTATAAGATATAAGGATCCGATCTGCACGATTTTTTCAGAGCTTATACCTTTGTTTTGGCTAATTAACTGTAGGCAATTTCGTTAAGATATTTTCAAAAATGAAAAAGTTTTCCATATAGGGACTTGAACTTGATCATTCAGTTTGTATGGCAGCTATAAGATATAAGGATCCGATCTGCACGATTTCTTCAGAGCTTATACCTTTGTTTTGGCTAATTAACTGTAGGCAATTTCGTTAAAATATTTTCTCAAATGAAAAAGTTTTCCATATAAGAACTAAATTTGTTTGTTCAGTTTGTATGACACCTATATGCTATATCGATTCGATCTGAATGATTTCTTCGGGGGTTATACCATTATCTTAGAAAATGATCCCTGTCAAATTTTGTGAAGATATCTTCTCAAATGAAAAAGTTTTCCATATATGAACTTAATTTTTTTCATTCAGTTTGTACGACAGCTATATGCTATAGTGGTCCGATAACAACGGTTCCAACAAATGAGCAACTTCTTTTGGAGAAAATTATGTCTGAAAAATTTCAGCTCGATACAACAAAAGCTCGAACTCAAACTTCCGTGGCAATATTAACATAACTTGTTCAGGGTATAACAGGTTCCAAAAAGCACTCACTATTTTGAAGCAGTTTTTTTCTTTGCTGCTACTATTGTGTTGGTTGTTGCTGTTATTGTAGTAGTTGTAAAATACTTTTTTTTTTGTAGTGCAATTTTTTTGCGCGTCGTCTGCCACTCAGCACATTCTCCACACACCGCATTTTCTGGCATGCAATTTCATGATTTGCTTCCACCTTCGCATGCGCGTTGCCTCCACCCGCTAGCATAACGTGTTTTTTCATTGTTTGCAAATACGTTTTGGTTTACGTGAAATTGTGTTGCGGCCGCATGAAGGTGAAGGTTCGTCGGTTTGTTGTCGCCTGCAAAAGCCT
>JBAWJQ010001023.1:0-205105 GCA_037783105.1 Bactrocera zonata
AAGACATCTGCTTCAGGAGGTTTAATGCATAATGATTAGGAAGTAGGAGACCAGGTGATGTTGAATACTCTTTTCCTACAAACAACATTGCAGTTGAAACAACTGCAGCAAAATCAGCGGCGGCGTAAGATGAATTTTTCACAAAAACCTTCGGACTATCGAGATGTTGAAGTTGTACAGGAAATAAGTCAGTAATCAAAGGCGTAAGTCACAGTGAGACTTTCGGAAGGATCGAAAGACGGATCAGGGTGAGATGGAATGCTCCAAAGACAGGCAGGATCATCAATATAATTTGCCTACACCTCGAAAAAAACATGCATGCTTTTGGCTTATACGCTTTCAGAAAGACTGCAGGATGATTATTGATCTAATGACAAGTCAAGACTTACTGACGACGATGCATGAAAAGTGGAAACACCTCCCTTGTTTCTGTTTAGCTTTATCTAGAACTACTCATTGATAACTAGGAGCTTCTAAGTTTAAAAGGCTAGATGAAGTATGTAAATTATGTATCAAGTCTCTCTTAAGTTCTCAAAAACGTTGACTTTTTACATGACAAACACTTCAGCTTGAATTATTTCTGCCATTTGAAAATACTACGGACCAGTCCGCCTTCGTATAGCTTGATAACCGGCCAGTATAACCAACCTTTCTTAAACAAATAATTTATAACTTTACATAAGCTTTTCCAATCTTTTTTCGGGTCTAAGCATTATTGCTTCCTAAAACATAAAATAATTCAATCTCCAGTTTAGTGTAATTTTGGAACATTGTAATTTTGTACTTTTCAGTGAAAATTAAATTCATTTCTTAAACGCTGAGCAATCTGACTAATATATTTCCCGACAGCACTACAAACTCGCTTGGCCAAGGAAGCAAGGAAGGAAAGGGTCGAGCCTGCTAATACAGTTTTTTATTCTAAATCAAAATAGAAAATTTTTTGGCTTCAAAAAGAACGCTTAACAGTTTAAGTGTAATCTCAACCTAGGGATCAGCATATAATCTTATTTAAACTAGGCTGCGAACAGCATAGGTTCTGTTAGGTCATACTATGGGAACACCAGATGCTTACAGCGTAGTCTTGCTAATGTGGGACAAGTGCACAAGAGATGCTCCATTGTTTCCCTGGTGCCTTGCTCTAGATATTGCCTGCAGTCTTGTCGATCTTTCAGCTTCATCCAACCAGTTAGTTAGTCAGTATTCCTATCATATTCCTACAGTCTCTTCTATCGAGTGCCAATAGGAATTTTGTGTACTTTCAATGTACCGCTTTGCAAATGGCTTTAGATAAGTCATTTTTATTGCTTAAACTTCTGAAATAGCGCCGAAAAATGTGACCTAGAAACCGTTTTGTAATTTGGGAAATAATGACGAGTTCTTTCATTATACTTAGCAACCCTGCATTTTATATCATATTTGTTTAAAATTGAGCGGTAATAAAACGAGCTCAAGAAGACGCGTTTAAAATGTAGTTTAAAGATAAACTAGTTTCACTTTCATTCCTGTACTTCTTTCCTTTCTTGGTGGAGAAAAAGCCAATACTAAACTAGAGTGATTTTGGAGGATATATCCATGAGACGGATGCTTTCAAAAATACTCCCTCTTCTTAATGATTTATTTTTGTGTAAGAAAGTGAATATAATACCCAAACTTATTTAAGACAAGAATTTTTCCCCCCTAAAAATGTTTCCAATTCAAATTTGTATAAGCATCTTCCTCAACCCCAAAACTGCATATTTTGAAAAAATGTTAAACCCGTAAGCAATTCAATAAATCTTCTAATCCCCGTTACGTATGATAAATTGAGAGCAACTAAACATATGAGCCGACATTGTGAAGCAGTAATCTATTCAAAAGCAATAAAAGATTGGCAGAGAAATCATTGGAATACAAATCACGTAGATGTCCACAAAATTACCGACAATCAATGTTACCTTAGCCGCAAACAGAGCAAAACTCTGTATGCATGTGAGTCCGATGCTTGAAGGGGATTCGAGTACAGTCAAGCAAAAATTTGAAGGCAAACGTAACGGAGGAAAAAGAAACTGTCATGTCATTGGATTTAACAGATTTAAAATCTATTTTCGACCAATACAAATATCATAGAAGCTTACACCCATATATATTTATATATACATACGTATGAAAAAGGATAAATGTGTGTAAATAGTGCAAATGCCGAGACAAACTGTCAGTTACGTTCTTTGGCTGCCTCCACAGCGCACAGCTGTCTGAGAGAAAGGCAACTTGAAAACAGAAGGAAATGTAAAATTCTATTATCAAACATTTCGATATTTCAATGTTACAAATAAACAATGAAAACAAAAAAACAATATCTATACAAAACTTGACTAAGCTGAACGGCCAGTTGCAATGCCTCATCCTTGTAGAGCACACCCGACATTACTACGAACTCCGCTGAGAGAGCTTTTTTCGGTCACACTTTTAGTTACAGGGCGTAGCAGCTGCTTCGACATTCAACCACTTAGCCTTCGTAGCGCACACTTGGACTTGAGTGGACATGCGATGGAGGTGAGCGTACAGGGAAGCTGTGGAGAGCGAGTGCTGTGCAAATATTTATCGATTGTCAGTGACAAGACGCAATTTGCAGTATGACCGGCCATTGAAAGAGGAACAAATAAAATTCATACAGGCAATAAAATTAGATGCGCAAATAAGTGAGGGAAACGTATGCATAAAAAAGGCAAAAGAGAGGAAGATATTTTTTATGCCCAACAAACGTTTTCACTTTTATGTAGTTTTCCTACTGAGTTGAAGCTTTATTTGTGGCGCAATATAGCCTAAAAATATTCGACGTTATGAAATATGCTTCGGGCTCGTTATAGACAGTTGAAGGATCTGTAGGTTCAGAAATAAATTTCTTGTAAGATTCTTCCTTTTTATCATAGCGAAGGTTATGCCCGAAGGATTTTCCCTTTCAATAAATTGAAGGGTAACCTAACCTAAAAATATTCGGAATTACGAAACATGATTATACACGACTATCCAGTAATATCTAACTTATGAACAGAGAAATGGTCTGAAAATTTTGACTCTCTCCTACAAATGCTTGACTGCAGTTCTGATATAGAAATTTCGTTCACACAACTACTCTCAATGCGAGCTCAGTGCAGTCGCTGGGTATAAAACAGACAGCAATCCAATAGTCAAAATGACATGAGGACAATGCTAAAAGGACGTAGTTATAGCAGTTGTTCGGGCCGTCCAATTGAAATCATTGTTATCGCAAGGTGAGTTTGAAATACAACTATAATAAATTACTACGAGGTAACCACGTGTTCATAGGACATACCAACGTATTTGTCTTTCATTGCAGCGAAGAGATAGTTTATGTATAGAAATTAGGATACCTAATACCTAAACGAAGAAGCATATGTGGTTCAAAGTAATATTGCCTCAAACCTCAGCACTCAGCTGTATATAAAATTAGACCATAATACTTAAATTTTGTTAGTTTGAAGGTTAGATTAAGTTAGTCTGGTAGGCTCGTGAGTCACGCATAGATCTGTTTCAGCACTTAGCGGCGTCAAATAGAGTGCTGTTACGTGGAGAAGTAGTTATCCTTCAGGAGGCCAGCCTTTAACGCAAATCTCAAAAAGTTCTGTGGCCTCACTATCGATACGTTTTCTAGTGTCTCTTACCTCTTTCAATGTTTCATACCCCATCTAGTGTCTCATACCCCATCTAGTGTCTCACACATCCTCCAGTGCCTCATACTTCTTCCAGTGTATCATACTGTGGGGCCACTAAATGTCTTAAGCGTTGCCGTGCTAGTACGTTACAAGTGCACAAGCGACTATCCATTGTTTCCCTGGTCATCTCGACCTATCAGCCTCAGCGTGTGCCGCCACCATACTGCGACAAATGAGTATTCTAATCATGTTCCTACAGTCTCTTCTAAGTATAAGCGGTATAAGAGAGTGAGTAGAAACTTTGTGTATTTTTGATGTACCGCTTTGCATATGTATTTTGCATTCCTTCGAATTTTAACCTTAATTGCCAAGCTCTTGTCTAGACCTTCGTAAAGACATTACATGGGCTTACCAATGTCGGTGACGTTATCGGATAGCAGCCGCACACTCTTTGAAATTCACTCCGCCATCTCATTGTCATCGATGACTTTTTGACTACTTTTGGTTCTGAAGGATAGTCATATCCATGAAACGACCAACGAATTCATCTTGAAGGCAATAAACACTGCTGCATAGAAATCATGACTTTCACGATATTAAAAGCTTCCACATCAAATTTTAAAATATTCAAAATAAAACACGTTATTTGCTGGAAACAAATGTTTCATCGAATCAAAAACAAATATGTATCGACGGTTCATAGTCCCCCAACTACGTTGGAGTGGTCATGATATTGAATTGAAATGGGGAATAATAAGTGAAGAAGTACTTTAGATTGAAGTAAATGAGGATTGACCGCGACCTAGGATCGATAATTGATAAATTCTAAAATAGTGCTACGTGCTATTGAGGCGATGTGATCCCTATTGGGAACAAGGAAAGGAAGTGCTTGCGATCCTACATCTTCTTACTGTTGTGCAGGCAATTACCAGGTGTTCTGGTGTTTCAGACTCCAAATCGCAGAACTGGAAGTTTCCAGAAGAAGTTAGCCCCATGTTAAATAAGTGCTTCTTGAGCTTACAATGGTCAGTGTAGAAGGTGACAAGTATCCTAAGTTTTTCTCTTGTGAGGTTGATAACATATTTAGACCTTTTAAGGTTTTATCGACCCATTAGCACCTGGGCATGGCACTTGTCTATTAGTTGTTGCAAATGCTTCTCCCTACCCACTGCTTCATCCTTGCGGAGCAGCTCCTTCATGGTGTGGGGACCAACCGCAATGAATGGTTCCGGTCCTACCATGTTGGTGAATGCTGCAGAGCGAGTAAGTTCGTCAGCCAGTTCATTCCCGGATATAACTTTGTGACCTGGCACTCAAATAACATTCACCAAGTTACGATCTGACAGACTAATCAGTCGTTCTATACACTCCTGTACCAATGGAGATTTGATCTTTTACGCAGAGATCGTTGCGGTTGGAGGTTTAACTCTACAGACCTCTGCTTGGAGTATGCTCGGAAAACTACCCATAGGTATGGAGAGTTTTTTGGGGCGTCCTGCGACCCCTCCGCCAATTTCCTCCCACGTTTTTGAGCCGTCGGTTTAGTACTTGATTGTGCTGTCCCTAAACAGTAGCTAGAGAGCGGAATCGTTCCATTCGACCCTACTGTTGAAGGTAACTTTAAACTTCCTAGGAAAGTTAACCTTTTTGGTAATGCTATCCCTGGGGAGAAGAAGAACTTAAGAGAACACTAAGTAGTGAGACGGATTGGGGTATTTTTATTGTACAAAGGCGGTAGGTTGTATAGGTGAGTTAAAATATATGGAAGAGTTACATCCTCAGCTATTTCCGGGACTATTTTTATACCACGAAAGTCGACTTTATTGACTCTTTCTCAGCACGGCCAACAAAATATTGCGGAATTTTTTAATTCAAAAAAGTATCGGATTAAGCCATATAAAATCTTTTCCCCCCACGCGCACGTTAAAATTTTCCACTTAAGCCAACATTTCTGGCCCTTTTGCTTCGGCTGTTTTTTTTTTTTTTTGCTTTTTTGCGACGCTCAATCAGGTCAAGTAGATAAAAGGGTGGAACAAGTAGAGCCACCTAGAAAGTAGTTGTAACGGCTAATGCGCAGTTACAAACGCTCAGTTGTCTGGCGCTGGATAAAGTGTTGAGCTGACCAATTCAGTGAAGCAGCCGAAGCAGTAAGTGGAACTAACACCCCCAACTATTTGGGAAGCGGCAGCGCGCTTCTTTGCTTTATTTGCACACGAACGGCTAACAGGCAGCCGGCGTGTGTGTATATGTGTGTGTGTATATGGGTATTGGCTCAACGCTGCCGGCTTAATTCTTTTTGCTGTTCGACGCTATTTGCGCAAGCATCGTAGATCAATAAGGATTTCCGGTTCAATTCGTGTGCCGTCCGTTTACATTTTCGTTTACTTTTCGGCGTTTTTGCACAATTTCGCCTTTAAACGAATTTAGTGGGAGACAAAATAGCACAGTTGTTTCCTGTGCTTTTTCTAAATGCCTTGTCCTTGCTGTTCCGTAAGTATATAGCTTTTTTTTTTGGGGACATGCTTGTGTGTATAGCTTGCTTTTAGGCGTAAGCGCCTGTGTTACAGTTTTTAACAAATTTTAGCACTTTTTCCACCACTTTCGACAGCTACGCATTTTTATTTTTTTCATTTTTTCATAGTTGTCGCTGTTCTTTACTTTTACTCTCTTTCACTCGCTGCATGTAGTCTTCGGCCGTCTTCAATGTTGTGCTTATGTCATTGTTCTTTTTTATACCGTGTACAGGGTATATTAAGTTTGTCACGAAGTTTGTTAAGTCTAGTAGGGAACGTCGAAGACTTTATAGTATATATATAAATATAAATCAAGATTATGACGAGTTGAGTCGATATAGTCATGCCCGTCTTTTTATTCGACTATTCACCTGCCTGTATATGTGCGAACTAGCCCCTCAGTTTTTGTCGTATCGATCTAAAATTTGGCATACGTTCTTTTACCTGAAAGATGTTTCTGATTTAATGGAGCTATGGATTTTGGACCACTATAGCATATAGCTGCCATACAAACTGAACGATCGCCATTAAGTACTTGTATGGAAAACTCTTGTATTTGACGAGATATCTTCACAAACTTTAGCATGGGTCATTACCTCAGAGAATAGTGCAATCTGCGAAGAATTTGTTCGGATTGAACTACTATAGCATATAGCTGCCATACAAACTGACCCATCAAAATAAAATTCTTGTATGGAAAACTTTTCCATTTAACGAGATATCTTGAAGAAGTTTGGCACGAAAAGTTATCTAAATCAATAGTGTAATCTCCTAAACAATTATTGAGATCGGACTACTATAACATATAGCTGCCACACAAACAGGACAATCAAAATCAGAAGATCGTTATTTAAATATCATATTCTGCGTTAAAACGTGCACCTGTGAAGGGTATTATAGTTGCGTTGCAATCGAAGTTAACATTTGTTTTTGTCCCTTGTTTTGTTTCTACCAGCCTGTCCACTTGTCAGTTGTATTGCCGGATTTAGTATGCCATTTGATTTTTGTTTCAACCACATTTACACACTTTTGCTTTTTACCCATCTTACGTCTTTTTTGTTTATGTTATTGTATTATTTGTATTTGATTTCTTATGCCGTATACTTAGTTGTCTACATATCTTTACATGTAGTTCACTTTTCTTACTGGCGTTTTGCTTAAGGGCACTTCTGCCGTCGCGCTACTCTCTTATTTTCTTGATTTTCCTGCTTGATTTCTTTTCCAATTTTCGAAGTGTCACTTTATTCGCAATGCCATTAATCAAAAATTGCTTAAACAAGCGTGATTGCGTAAATGCGTATGGAGTAAAAGGATTCGCTTTTAAGCTTGTGTGTGTGGGTAGCGTTGTAAGTGTGCGCGAAAGTGATGCATAAGGACAAGAACTAATGTGCTACGCTTAAAGTGCTTTTATATGAATTAAATATGAGCTTTTAAAACAAATATTCTGACACAAGGGAAAGAAATTGATTTCCAAATATTTATGGAGCACGCATACATATCATATATATTTAGGCGCACGGACATGCAAACTTTTTTTCGTACAGTTAAGGTTAATGATTTGTATTAAAGTGCATCTATTGCGGTTCAGAAATGCGTAGCCATTGCGTCCTGGGAACTACGTCTTTGTCAGCAGCCATTAATTTGCAAAGTGACGGACCTTGTTCACCTCGGAACCAGTATAAATTTCAATAAAAATCTAAGCCTTAATAGAATAACTTTTATCGATAGGTGCTACTTTGGAATCGGTGGGCAATTGTGAAGCAGACCCGCTCTCGACGAACACAAATTACGCTCCATAAGTCTCTTATCATTTCGGTCACAGCAGAATCCCATATAACTATATTAGTAGAATAGGAACGGTAGTAGTAGAATGGGAACGGTAGTAGTAGAACACATGAGGAGAAGGCAGTACCAACCCTAGCCCGGCTATCAGCAGAATGATATCAGATCAGTGCTCCGATCGCCTCTTGTGTTCTACTACTGGATTACTGAGCTTTGCGGGAACGTGGCCAGCGTTGGGCTAACATCAGTTCATCCGTTATTGACCCAAGTGCTATCGGCGTCTATGCTACAAGGTTGAGCATCTTACCGGACGCTAGCTGTAGAAGGTGTATGGAAGAAGACGAGGTAGAAACATTTCAATACTTCCTTATTGATTGTCTTTGAAGTTCACATTTTAGATATCCCAGAAAAAAACATTGGCCATAAGACATTATGCCGACTTATGAAATGGAATAGGGAATTACTATATTCAAGCCTTCACAAAGGTCTGCATTTAGTAGTCAGAGTGCGTTCTCTGGATAAGCCATCAAACCTAAACCAAACTTAACATTCCCGTACTGCTAAATAAAGCAAAAAAAATGATCGATGACGAACTGAGATGAGGAAGTACTTGAACCATTCGAAAGCACTTTTATCCGCAAGGCCTTTGTAGCTGTGAGAAGTAGATGAAGCTACAAACTGTATGAGCTCTACAGCGATCTGAGTACATAGGTTGCTATATATATTTTTGGACTAGGCAACACTAAGTTTTGCCAGGTGTAATCTAACATTTCCATTGGAAAGTTTGATATTTTTTAGCATAACATCACTCAGAACGTTTTGTCGTTTAATCGTGAATTGTTTTATTTACAGGGAATTAAAAAACTCATCTCGGCCAAAAAATGGAATTAACTCGTGAACATTTTCGTGCTATCATTTTTCACAACTTTCGACGTGGATTATCATCGATGAACTAAAATCTTTGTATGGCTATGAAGCACCATCCTATAGCACTGTGAAAAACTGTTACAACGAATTCAATCGTGGCCGACGCTCGCTCAAAGACGAATTCCGTGAAGGTCGTCCAAAAATAGCCGTTGTGCCAGAAAACATCGATGCCGTACGTGAACTGATAATGCAAGACCGTCATGTAACATACCTTCAGATAGAGGCATGCCTATGCATTTCTCCCACCAGCATTCGATTCGATATTGCATGAACACCTGGCCGTAAAAAAGGTTTTTTCTCGTTAGATCCCGCACAATTTGACAATCGCTCAAAAAAAGGCTCGTGTGGATTGGTGTAAAGAAATGCTGAAAAAATACGATCGACGTGCTTCAAAAGACGTCACAGGTGACGAATCATGCATCTATGCGTATGAGCCCGAAACAAAACAGCAATAGACCGTGTGGGTCTTCCAAGACGAGCCAAATCCAACGAAAAAAAAAAAACATTTTCGTTGATAAATATGCCTATTTTCGTTATTAGGCCACAAATATATATAGCAGCCCTCGTATGGCTAAGCTCATAAAAATCTAGCGAATATGTTGGTTAGGCCGTGTCGTAAGCGTGGAAAATTATGCACGAGTGAAATGCTTCTTCGATTTGAGACCAATGTGTAGAATATTGGAAGTAGTTGGAAAGTAAGATTGGCTAGACCTCGAAAAGAATAGAAGAAAAAGGCGAAATTATGTGTGCTCGACCCAGAACGACCCAGAGTTGTAGTGCTCAAAAAGAAAAATATAATAATTTTTGGAACGATTCTGTAATGGTACTTGCATTAGTAATGTTGTTTTAATGGTAATTTTCATGATATAATTTTAGTTACGGTAATGGGATATTCAATGGTAACTGATAATAATTATTAGTACTATTTGGTAATGGTACTTATAATGGTAATGGTATTTGGTAATACCTCAAATAGTAATGGTACCTGTAATGCCATCTCCATTTATTACTATTTGGTAATGGTATTGGTAATTGTACTTCGAATGGTAATGGTATCTGTAATGTTATGATAATGCCATCTGCAGTGGTATTATTAATACTAGTAGTAATTAGAAAAGATTCTGTAATAATTATTATAATTATTATAATGGCGATTGAATCTGTAATGGCAATTTTCGTGACAAGTTATAATGAATGGAGTACTGGTAATGTAATTGGTATGGCATTTGCTATGATAATGTTTGTGGTATTGATATTTTTGAAAAGGCGTTAAAGAAATTGGTAAATGATATTGATAATGATAATTATAATGAATAAAATTCAAATACTGGTAGTGGTAATGGTAATGACAATAATACTGAGAGTAATAATAATTACCAATTTATACTTTCTTGAGCTAATGCAAGTAGCCAAAATGATTAATTTTACCTAAAGAAATATTAATAATGATAATGACAATCACACTGAGAGTTATTACTAATTTATACTTAAAATCTAAAATTATTATTTTTCCCCAAAAACAGTAATTAATTACTTACTTACCTAAGCCACAAATTGCTAATGATTCAATTAATTCTTCAGTTGCCTGCAAGAAAAAAAATACCATTATTACAATTTATTTAGAAAAATTACTATAATGGCCAATTAGTGCAATAATGATACTTATATTATTTCAACCAAAGATACTAAAGTAATCGACCAACACTTTAAGCTACAAATATCTTCATATAACAATTTAATTAAATACACTCAAATGCTAACGATCTCATAAGATAATATAAGAATATCTCAACTTCCTATGTAACTGTGTCAGCAAGCTAATCAGCTGTTGCTAATAAAACAGTCTGGTTTCAACTAGATTGAGAAAAAAGTAATGAATAATAAACAGAAATGTAATAAACTGCGAATTTTTTAATGTCTCGCACAAATCGTTTACGATCTGCTCGCATCAAGTATGCTGCTTAGTGTGCGTAAGCGAGCGTGCGATCAAGTAACAGCAGAAGATCGAAATTATGGGTGTAATAAAAAAACAGCGATCGTTAAAATGAGTGCGTAAAAGTAGAGCAAGAAAAATGCGCGCAAATTAAAAAAAAAGAGCCAATGCACAAAATGAAGAGTGTGTATTGCTTAGAGGGTGGTACAAAAGTAATTAATTTTAATTGGTAAATACTAAAATATTTAAAAGAAATGTGATTATTGGGTGCTTTATTTTTTCCAAAAAGAAGATTAAAGCTTTTTACTGAAATATTTATTTTTTGGTGGTGTGTAAAATTGGTGAAGTTTTGGTAATAATGGTAATGATATTTATAATGGTAATGGTACTTGTAATGGTAATAGTAATTATAATAGTAATAGTATTTGTAATGGTAATGGCATTTACAATGGTAATGGTAATTATAATGGTAATGGTAATTATAATGGTAATTGTATTTGTAATGTTAATTGGAATGATATGAGATTAGTCAAAGCTATTTTGTTTTTAATGATAATAAGAGTAGAATAGTAAAGGTAATTATAATGGTAATGATATTTGTAATGCTAATTGGCAAATTAAGAGATTAGTGAAAGGTGTCATAATTTTAAAGGTAGTAATAGTAGAGATGTAATGGTAATTGTAATTATAATTATATGTAATCGGATTACATTTTGATGATAATAGTAGCAAAGTAGGTAGTAATGGTAATAATAATAGAGTAGTGGTAATTATATTGGTAATGGAAATTGTAATGCTAATTAGGATGCGATATTAAGTAATGTATTTTTCTTGATTATTCGGGAAAAGTGGTTGAATCAAAAGCAATGTTTTTTCCTTAGTTTCACTCATATAGATAGCTGAATCAAGCAGCTAATTCTTGGATTGGCCTACGGATCACCTTAGCGAGAAACATAAGTTATAGATTTGGCAATAGTGCGAAGAAGTCAATGAAGCAACAAAGTAGGAAAGATAAAATAGTGATCTACAGGAAATTTGTGAAACAAAAATTAATTTAAAATTCGAAAAAACGTTAATTTAGATTGAGCAAAAGCTATTTTGTTCAATATCTCGAGGCATCTCAAAAACTGAGGAAAGTAGTTCATGTATATACAAAAAAAAAAGGACGGTCGGACAGACAGACGGTCATGGCTTAATTGACTCTGCTTATGACGCTGAGCATCCTCATATCTACCGTACATATAGAGTCAAGTATATTTCCTTTAGAGGGGCTAAAAACTTCTTATGAAACTTCGTATACTCTGCTCAGTGTATAACAATTGAAGAAACATGCATCTGGACAACCCATTACAAACCTATTGCTATGCAGTCGTCTATATTAGTGCGAGTATAGAGTTATATAGCGCGAGTGCTAGAATGGTTTAACTACCCACAAAGTCTTCATTAGCTGTAATTAAAATACAGCGACCACCAAGTAAATAGCAGCAGTAAAACTAGCAACGAAGAGATGAGCAGCAGCGAAAAATCCAACAAAAGTTCTGATACGAATCGAAATTCGTACTTTTATGGCCGGCCATAAAGTGCAAATTTTTTTTAAATAGCTACAGATAATATTCTGCCGTGAGATTTATTGCGCTCAGCAGCAGCACAAAGCAACAACAATGTACATAGAAATATATTATCAGCATTCTTACAACAACTTTTTTTTAGATAGGTCAACGTTTTTGTGCAAAAAATTTCTACTAAACTGAACATACTTTCCAAACTGGTGTAGCAAACTTTCTATGAAATAGTTTATAGATTTAAATGCCTAAAGCACAGTTAGAAAGTAACTGTTTTAGCGAATTTTAAATAAATAAGTTGCACAAAAAATTAGAATATAAAAGCCTTAACATCAAACACTGACAACTCAATAGACGCCGAGTAAAACGAGATGAAGATTGTGCTGACGCTAATCGCTCTATGCGCCCTACTCAATAGGCTGGCGGCTGATGACGTGAAGGAGTCGCGTTATATTGATGAAAATGGTACTAACTTGTTTGCTATATATACAAATAATTCAATAAATCCTAAAAATGTTCGTAACTTGCAGCACTTAAGGCCATTTTGGATTTCACACGCCAAACGAAGACCACAAATCCCGCGGCTGGACCAAAGTCTCAATATCCCTACCTCTCGCAGAAGGAGAAGTTAACGCTGCAAGGCGAAAGACAAACGCACTATCCATTGCAACCGCTAAATGTTGAGTTTGCTTTACTGCCGCAACAGCCGCGCCCCATTACGCATAGCAAGGATAAACTCGTCGATGTGAAACCCATCTATATACCTTATGCCCTGAAAAACCAACCAGCATTTACGCAAGCTGCTTTCGAAGCATTGACTGGTGGCTTGCAAGCCCATGCCGAACCACCGAAACCGAACTATGTGACGAGCTATCCGTTAGGCCATTCCTCGGCCGAACAAACAAAAGTGCCCGCATTTTATGCCGCTTATCCAACAATTCAGGAGCACAAGCCAACTTCGTTGCAAAGCAATATTGCTTTGGAGCCTAAGCAGCCCGCCTATCAGACGTTCCCTAATCTCTTCGCGTACGCTAGTCAAGCGCCCAATCAGTTTGCATATCAGCAACCCTATCAACGTTATGCCGCCCCCGCCAACTCGCCTTCCTTCATCATTATCAATCCAACGAATTATCCGAGTTATCATTATTACAGCGCTGCCAATTATACCTTCCCACGTGATGAAGCAATGGAGCTCGTAGAGGTTGAAGAGCATGCGCCAGATTTCATCAAAGATTTACGTTTGGAAAATGTACATCATGTCCAGCCATCCAGCGACGGTTCGTCTGCTGAAACTGAAGCCGTTCTGAATAATTTGCCACACACGCTTACAAATGACGAACGCCTTTTGGCGCAGGCTCTGTTGGAGCAGTCGCGTCAACCTGACAACTCGAATGCTTTGTTGGAGTTGCTGAAACGTGAACAGCTGAAGCGTCGCATGCAGGAACAGGTGGCAGCTTTTTATTTCAGAAACTATAATATTAATAAAAAATGAGAATATTCAAAAGTCATGCAAAGAGTATTAAAAAATATTGAACACAAATGGCAAGTCTTGGTAAGTTTTTGGAATTTGGTGTTGAAAGGTTGGTTCAGTCATCTGTCAAAGCTCTGAGTGAACAAAATGTATTTTGTATGACAATCTTCTCTAAACTGAGAAATAATTATGAACTCCGACTTCCTTTGAAAATATATTCTCTACTTCTATCCAATATTCCGAAGTATGAAATGTGGTTACGTTGATAGTAGTTTGTGCTAGAAAAGATTACACCCGAACTTGTACAATTTAAGGTCAGAACACAAGGTATTTTTTCAAGCTGGTCTTACTCAGAACCTTTTTTGAGGTGTATGAATTTATCCAGGCTTCAAAACTTAGGGGTTCTTGAAAGTCTTTCTATGCAGTTGGAACCAATATTCTCATTTCAGTGTTTACGAAAATAAAACATCTTTAATTGTATTGCCTTTTACAGTCTTTAAGATTCAGGGCTTCAAAATGTTCAAAATATTTTGACTTGTTTTTCCTAGGACGTTCTGGTCTTTAGAACTGGAACGTACCCGAATTTTTATCCGGTTAAGGACTGTGAACTCACTAGCAAAACGAAAGCTCTAAGTCATTATCATCAACTATTTTTTCCGGAATCTGAATCCATTCAAACTGTGGGTGCACCCAGACTTGTACCTAGTTAATATCAGTCATTTCAACAACATTACCAAAGCTCTAAGTCATTATCTTTCTTCATTTGACCTGTTAGACGGGATCTATTCAGACCACGAGACCAGCAGTACTGCTAATCTATAATTTGTTACACTGAACTGAGACTGAAAAACCTTCTTATTTCCATTGAACATCTTCCTATTTTCATGTATTTTTATGTAACTCTGTAGGGCTCTGTAAGTCGTAAAATTTAATGTGTGTGTCGATATGTCGATATATCGATATTTTCTAGTCTTTTAAAGTATTTGTTGAAAGATATATTTTCAGCAAAGAGAAAGCATATTACGGTGCAGAAGGATCATACTTAGACTGTTGGAACTCCTTGAATGAAAACAGCTGAAAAAAGTTCTGTAATGGAATATCAGGGTATTTTTAATATTTCCACATTCATCTGAATGCCTGAAACTATAAGAGCAGAGTTTTTTTTTTGGCCGATAGGACGGTGTCCAGTTCGGAATCCTACAAACACGTAAAAGTGGACGTTGCTGAGAATGAAGAGTTAAACACTCCTCTTACAATTTACCCAGAGCCCGAAGGATCTAATGACTGCCACTTGTTGAGCTAGTCTGAGGCCATACAATCAAGTAGCGAACCAAAAAAGCGGATCTCCTACCCGTTTCCATTCCGCAGTTACTGAGACTAAAGTATCTGTCTTGGCAAGCTCATTCCTGCAATGCCACCAGAAACCAGACAGTCTAAACGAGTAGTAACTCGTGGCTATAGATAAGAATTCCAGACATCCCTTCACAAGTCTTCAGCCATGAGACACTCATTACTCTGAACGAGACTACGCTCCGGAGACGAAGATACACTGCTGAATTTATAATAATAATTTCTGCTTGGAAGACGCTGCAGTGGTAAGAAAGTTCAGTCAACAGCCGTAACTTTTTCTTTTTTCAATATTCTGCCATAGATCGTTCTTCTTCATCCTTATTAGTTAAGATATGTAGTAGAAGTTCGTATAATATAAATGTGGTTTTCTTCCATCTTGGAACACAAGCGCTGGTAACGTCTATATGATTAGATATGATTAGATATAGAGTTTTTCTACTCTCCATCAGTGTATCTGGATCTGGCTTCACTCGGTATTTTTTTGTAAGAACGACTGTTCAAAGAAGTGGGTGATGCTTACGAACAATATTTTTTCCCTGGTAATGCTCTTCATAACTTAGAAACGGCAGATCTCGAAAGAAGCACCAACCAGTTTAGTCAAAAGTACCTGACTGTTTCGCTTTCAATTGCTTTAAAAGTGAACACTCTAGATTTAGTTTTATTATCAGTGAACCAAATATGGAGTATTTGCATTCAAACCAACTTCAAATCAAATGGCTTCTGTTATTTCAACATTCAACATTAATATACGAGTATTATTATTACTATATGTATTGGCAGCGGTATGCAGTTGGATATAGTTACCAGCTTAAATACACCGTTATTGTTTGTAACAGATGTTAGAGTAGTTAAAAATATGTCTGATTTCAGTCGACGACCCAGCGGAAACGCGAAAAGTTGCACACAAGTAATTCGAATCCAACTCACTGGGACCGCGTTGGCTGGCAACGGTGGAATGTGCAGAGCGTTGTACAACGCAGAACTGACGGTGTTTTACAGCTGTTGCTGTGCTGCTTGCTTTCAAGTCCCGTGAGAAATTTACTGTAATATTTGCTGCTCCAAACGGCAAACGAATATGTGTAGGTTGTATTTAGTTGTAGCCGCTCATGCAATCACACTCCACTTGGCCATTTATCCTGTTGCATTTTTCTGCTAATTTTCTGCTGGTTCTCCTTTTTTTATTTTTCAAATTCCACTCTTCTTGCACTTCTATTGCATGCAGCATATAATAATCTACAACTGCAGATGAAATATTTATTTGCAATTCCCTAAACTAACGTGCGCAAAGCATGAAACTATATGCGCCGGCTCTAACATGCCACACCAACGCAGCGCCAACACCATACACCGACCGAGCTTCCACCAGCGACATGAACGCCCGCACAGCTTCATTGTTCCAGCAGTAATGTGTGAACGCCTGTAAACCTGGTGAGTTGGTTGTCGTTGTTGCTGTTGTTAAAACAACTAGCTAGGCAGGCAGCTAGCTAGTCAACCAAGCTGGCAACCACCAAGACCGCCCACCTATTCATCCTACTAGTTGGACGTGTTACATTGCGAGCTTGCCGACAGACTCTGCTTATAGCCGGGCAGACAGTCGGGCAGCTAGGCAAGCAAGCAGCCTAGACTCGTAGAGTCAACCAGTCAGTCATTCATTCAGCCTCTGTTAGCTAAGTGTTGTATGCACTGGCTGGTGCTTGAAGTCTAACTGGTCGGCTATAGTGGTAGACTATGCTGGAAATCGTACGAAATGAAATGAAACACCTGCTGCTGTGTATGTTTTTCTCATTTTTGTTTTTAATTTGCCATTCTTTATCACAAGAGCGCCACAATAGCGGAGCCTGCTGACATACCATACATGAGCACAGTGCTGGTTTGGTTTAAGAACAAGTTTGGTACAGTGGAACAAGTTGTGTTAAATTCGGATGTTACGGGAGTTCGCTATGCTGCGAGTTTCCTGATTTATATACTACGAAACTCAGAACTTTTCAATGTTTGATTTAATCGCTTCTAGGTAATACCCTACCTAAGATCACCTCCGTTTTTTGTTGATATTGCAGTCTTAACACCAAATCAAAGTCTCTGAAGTCCATCTGCCATCTGCTATCTGTGTGGCGAAATGCGTTTTTTTTCTGGAAAATATGAATCCATTCCGAAGGCAGAGCTTCTGTACAGGTCGTTAACATGTTGATCGAGAGTTCAAAGCTAATAATGGTGTACATGACCTTACCAGCTGTAGCATCCAGCTACTTTCATATTAAAATTATCTCTATACCTCTCCGCAGTGGAACCGCCTGAAACTGTAAAGCTGATGATCTTGCAAGACATCACACCCTAACCCAAGTCTAATTAGAATAGAAACTAGCAGATGCTTTACTGCCCTCGTGCATTCAGCCGTCAAATATGTATATGAACATCGCATGAGCTCAGTGCTTTCATCAGCAAACAGCACTTGTGGGGTTGCGAAATCTTTTAAGCCAGAATGGAACACAAAAGGTCCACTAAACTACAAGCTCTTATCAAGGACCACTTGGTGGAATGATAGGCGTCCTAACTGGACACTGTTCCGTTGATTTTGATTTTGGTTTTGATTTTGATTTTGATGGACGCAAACTTGTCAAAGTTGCAGCGAGGAAGATGAGGTGGACATATCTAGATACATTCTCCTTCTCTGTCCATCTTTCGCTTACCTAAGGTTGAAGTTTTTCATTTGTCTTTCTTTCTACGAACACAGCCAATAGGCTGGAACAAAAGTCAGCCGTTTCAATGAATTTGTTGCTGGCTCAAGGCGCGACGGTCTGCTGATCAATACCTGGGAGTCACAACGCACTGGCGTATCTAACTTTCCTATTGGAAGTATTCTTGGTCTCAGTCTTTTCACTCGACCTAACTTAACCTGAAGTCCATCGGAGAAATATTTTACATTTTGTAAGTTTTCCATATTCTGAGTAAATTTCGAAGCGGAAATGAAGATCAGCAATCTTTGGAAATTAAAACATCCAATAAATTTTTACGATTTATTAAGTTCCGACCGTATTCTAAGAGCTACTTAGTGTGACTTTTTAATTTCTTGATCCAAAAAAGCACGAAAGTACTTTGGTTTTAATCCCTTTATTTATTTAGTCAACGTTTTCCGCAAGGCTTTCTCACCCCAGCCAAAGTAGGGTCACAATTCCGAATCGCTGTTGTATTGACCTTCGGGGTTGATTCTTTTGCATCTACTTAGCTAACCAATGGCTTTATTCTTCTGAGATATGTCAATATCGAGATTGTTTAAAGATATTCCAGTTAAACCTCTTCGTACTGCATACACTGTTCTATACTTCTGAGAAAAAAATGCATTGCATGCGTCGAATACTCTCGGAGCTGGTGTATTTTCATCTATCCGGACGACATGACCTAGTCGGCGTAGCCGCTGTCTTTTAATTCGCTTAACTGTCTCAATGCCGTCGTTTATCTCGTACAGCTCATCGTTTCGTCGACTGCGGTATTCATCCCAAATCTTCCGCAGAACCTTTCTCTCGAAAACTCGTAACGTCAACTCATCATGTCATCGTCCATGCCTCTGCATCTGCCTTTGTTCGTCGAGAGATGACTTTACTTCTAAATTGCCTAATTGCCTGGGAGCCAAGATGCGAGTATAACGACTGTTTGTTTGGTAACAAGAGATATTTCTTATTGTCCTCGTTCATTACCAGATTACTTATATACACTCCAATTTATTTTGGGGCCTTGTTGCTGGTGGCGACATTTTGGCAAGATACCAGTGGATAGTTTGACTCGGAAAATAAAACTCGACTTATTCTGCATCCTTTACCTTCGTTAGACCACTGTTCCTAGTTCTTTCCTTACATCTTCACCTTCCACCAGTTCCTAGAGCCACGGAGCCTCAGCCACAACACAAATATCTGTAGCTGGGCATTGTTAAATGAAACTGTATGACTGTTATTACTGTGCCGCAATTGAAGTATGTATGTGCCACATATGTAGATATGTATGTAGTTTGCAGCTAAGGTTCTTTTACAAAACGGCAGTAATTTCAGTGTTTAGTTTTGTGTTTTGTTAAGGATGTCGGTGAATTTGATTCGATGCCTTCGCAGCACACCAAGAGTTTCAGAGTGTACGAGCAAAACTATGGACACTGCTTGGACATGATAAACTATGCTCCTATGTAGGTATGCCAGTGCCACATATGCCACATAATATGTATGAGTGTGTGTGGAATGTTTGCACATAATTTGTTTGTAATGAAGTTCACCTGCCCCGAGTTGATGAGTAGTCGTCTGCAATGTAACTTAACTTACCGCACTCAATCACTCATTCCCATGTACTAGACACAGAGGATATGGTGTATGCGAACTCCTACAACTCACTGCAATGTTGTTAGTAAGATTTTATGTGGCAAGCAGCGGTTGCTTTTGTTCTACCTCTGGACGGTGGATTTTAATTTGCTGTTGTTGTACATTCTTTTAGTTACCTTATTGCGATATATTTCATAATTTCTTTGGTTTTAATTAAAGCTTTTCCGAGAAGGTGCAAACATGCTGTGGAATATTGTTTACGTAAACATAATTATGAGTAATATTTAACTAAAATTTAGTAAATATTTCTTTCGCATTGCAAGTGTGCTTAAATTCCAAACGTCTGCAGTATTTCCGCTTTAAATTCCATATGCTTTTGGCTAGCAATACGATTTCAGGTTTATTACCAAAACATCTCGTACAAAAACTTAATATTGTTTTCTTTGCAGGGTTATGAATACAATTTAATATAATTACCTTAAGAGATCTTTACTGAAGCTCAGTTGAGTTTTATGGTTGCGGTGCGCTCAAGTAATAGGGTTTATTAGTTTAAAAAAATGCTTAGCTCTTGTCAGCAAAAACTTCAATTCAACTGTGGACGAATGGATACTGTTATATCACAACTACCTGCTTCGGACTGTTATCTTTATTTCGTCTAGTTTCCAGAGACGTCCGAAGACGTAAGGAATCTGCAGCGCTTCAAATTTGGCCTCGTAAAAGCGAATAGTTCACAAGCAAGCTTTGAGATAATTCTACCTTGTTTACTTCGCAGCCTGGTACCCTTCTCGTTTACTGGCGTAGACACCAGGTTCTTCTCCACCTGGTTCCGAGATAGACGAACTTATCTACGACTTCGAAGTTATGACTGTCAACAGTGGCTGGAGAGCCGTGTCGCGACTGATTGTTTGATGACAGAAGATATTTCGTCATGCCTTCGTTCATTACAAGATCCATTTGCTTTGTTTCCTTATTCAGTCTAGATTAAGCTCTGCAGATCGAATTATTTTCTTTAGCAGATCCTGATGAAGCTTTTGATATTGCTCAACGTTAGTTTACACATCCGTATTAGTTTTGAGGGGATAACAAATTCAGTCATAGCATCATACGTGCAGCTCCTATTCGTGTTGTCAAAATAACCTTTAAAATCGGCGAACTGGTGGAGTGTATCCGTGTGACCATACTTAAATTCCAATCGTCGGGCATGCTTTTGTCCGACCATATTCTACGAAGAAGCTGATGCATGGCTCTTTATCAGATCTTCGCTACTGTATTTATATAGCCAAAATATAGACCAAAAATGATGTCTTGTTGTTAAAATTATTTCATTGCATTATAGACGGACTCGAATCAAAAAAATTTATCATGTTCGTCATTAACAGAGGTGGACAGACGACTCGCATCAGAAAAATTGTCCATGACTAACTATTAATTTTTGTATTAGCATCAGCGAGATAGTAGAGAATCTCAACATTACCTTTGAATCAACTCAATACATTTTTGATTATTTTTTGGGTATAAAGCGTACCAATTTTAGATTCATAACAACAATTGTGAATATTTTGCAAAAATTACGTCGATTAGATGCTTGACAATTTAGTTGAAGACCTTTAATTCATCATAACAGGTGGGTTGAGAAGTTCGTAGGCTAATAAATAGATACTACTAATATTTCATCCACATAATTTTTAGTCAGCCACTACCTTTAAAAGACACATGTACAAATTTGACAGTTGTCGAACTATTCGCTTGTGAAATATTGCATTTTGTGTGAAGTAACTTATGTTAGTTTTCAAAAAAGGATCAAAGGAATTTCGTGAATTGATAAAGCATTGTTTTTTAGAGGAAAACATACTATTGAAAACAGGGTTTGGATTGATAAAAATTCTTTGGACTCTGCACCAAAGAAATCAACTGTTGAAAAGTGGTTTGAATGAGGTAAATTGAGCACCGTGAACGATGAAGGCAATGGATGCCCTAAAGAGGCTGTTACCGACGAAAACATCAAAAAAGTCTCCACATTAAGTTCAGATGGTCCAGAAAGCTGAGAGCTCAGAGATGTCAAAAGAACTTATTGGATATATTGTGAATGAATATTTGTGTATTCGAAAGCTCTGTGCAAAGTTGGTGCCGCGTAAGCTCACAATCCAACAAAAGCAATAACTTTAATCGTAATAGAACTGAATTTTCGGGTCGATACGTGACAATCGATAAAACATTGCTCCGTCATTTTACACCGAAGTCACTCGATAGTAAGTCGAGTGAAGTGAAAATGATGAATCGAACCCAAAGCGTGGAAAAACGCAAAAGTAGGCTGGCAAGCTAAAGATATCAATATTTTCGGAGGCACGTGGGGTACTATTCATTGCCTATTCTTAAAAGAGAAAGTAGGAAAACCAATAACAGCAACTATTAAATTGTGTTATATGAGGCTTGAATGACAAAATCGCGAAAAAATGGCATCTTTTGAAGAAGAAGAAAATTTCATGAACTAGGCTTGGAATTGCTTCCGCAGCCACCGTATTCTCCAGATATGGCTTCCTCCCTCCTGTCCTCAGAACTCAAGAGAATACCCGATGGAAAGAAAAACAGCAAATATGACGAAGTAATTGCAGAAACTGAGACCTATTTTGAGTCTTAGGGCTTTAGGTATATAAAAAACTTTCGACCGCTTAAATCATTGATAAATTAAAATTTTTGTCTAAATTTTGTTTTTTTCCATGTTCCAACCGACTATTTTATGCCTGAAATTGAAGCTAGTCATCTCAGAGACATTTGGTTTCAACAAGACGGTGCCACTTCCCACACATTGCATCAATCAAAGTATTTACTGAGATAACACTTCGGGGAGCAGTTACAGCTTTTTCAAGCCGATTTGTTAAAAACAACAAAAATTCCATAATGAAAATATTTGTATTGCCTAAAAGCTCCAGCATTAGAGAATATGATTGGGAAACTATACCAAATTTAAGTACTGATTAAATAAATTTATGTATGAAGCTTTTATTGAAAAAGTGAAATTTATTTTCGGAACTAGAAGTCATAAGCTTTTGAAGAATCTTCAACTTGGCAAGTCCTTTCCTACTTTTACCTACTGGAAACTGCACGTAAACTCACATACATACTTATTCAAAGACTCACATATATCCGTTAGACAAACGAATACAAAATTTAGTAATGAATGCACTTGTTTGTATGTGTGTGTACTACATATGCGAAATTTCAAAAACAATCTGAATTTCCTCAACCACAAATCCCATAAAAGTCTTTTAACAAAACCGCAGCTTGGAAGTTTTGAGTGCCACAAACAAAACAAAACGCAAAAGTCATGACACATACAAGCAGCGGCGTGTCAAAGGACACATACAAACACCACAATGAGCATGCCACACAGCCGCACACAAACGCATACGCATACTGGTTATATTAGCGAAGGCAAAGTGAAATGAAAATTCAAGACAAATAGACAAACTGAAGCAGAGAGAAAATGAGAAAAAACGTTAACTCCGGATGCACTGAAGGTGTAATACCCTGCACAGGTGCATCCTTTATCGGAACTATGTGTACAATACAACAAATCTGAAAAGGTAGCGGACAAACGATTGGCATTGGACGGAAAACATATTTATAGGTCTTTCTAGCCACGTTGTTTGATATACATATGTACATAATCTTCAAATTGAATTAAGGTTACTTCGTGTGGAAAAAATATTTTTATGAAGATTTACATATATGACAGATATATAATTTAGTAGTCCTATCTGAACAATTTCTTAGAAGCTTATACCCTTGTCTTGGACCATAATCTATGCCAAATTTAATATTGTAACTAGGCTTTGATCGATCGGTTGCTATGGCAGCTATATCTTATAGTCGCTGGAATGGTTCCCTTCGATAAATGTGGCACAAGTCTCCATCAAGGACCGCACCAAGTACCTTGGTATCTTGTACAGCAAACTGATGTGGACACACAAGGTGGAAGAAGGAGTGAGAAAAGCTAGCAATGCTTTGTATGCGTGTAGACAGATACTCAGCACAACTTGAAGGCTCTCTCGCTCTCTCATGTACTGCTGCTAGTATGGTGAACAGGCGTACGGAAATCCACCAATCGGAAGCCAACAGAAAGTTTTCAGAGGCTCGCTGCGCTTTGCATAAAGAGAGCTTTAAGAACAATTCCAACGGCGGCTGTTGAACTGGTATTAAACCTGCCACTTATAGACCTCTTCGCTGAAAACTGCGCAGCAAAATCGGGGGACGACTACTGGCTGCAGTAGAATTTACATATAGAACCTTCGGTCACTGCTCGGTGCGTAATGGCGGTTGGGCAAACTCCGACCACATGACGCCGCTTTTCAACTGGAAAAAAAGGTTCAAAGTAAACATAAAAAAAGATGGCTGGCGTATGTTAGCTACGCGCAACATTCTAAACAACTATGCTAATAGCTCGAAAATGAATGGTGGAGTTGGTGTGGGAATAAACTGTCCAGAGTTAGGCATTAGGTAACTTTTTAAGTTGCCGAACCTCTGCAGCATATTTCAAGCTGAGGTCTTTGCTAATGCACCTGCTGGCTATTACAGAGTCAACATCTACGAGCCAAGCCGAAATCAAAGTAGGAACTTCGGATCGCATATCGGCCAGAAGTACATTGAGAAGTAGGACAGCAGTGGAAAATGTTGACAGAAGCAAGCAACTTCACTTCTACTGGGCACCAAGCCACATAGACATCGAGAGCAGTGAAATTGTGTACGATATTACCAAGAATGGTGTATGGCTAACTCCAGAAAACGGGATCAATATTGGGAAACCCATGCGATGTCTATACGAAAAATCTGGACAGAAGCGTGGTAAATAAAATCAAAACCCGATAGAACGGCTTACTGGATGCAAAACTCCAAAAGTCATGTGGAAAACGATAAATTAGAAGTACTCAAAATTCCTATTGGCACTTGATAGAAGAAATTGTAGGAACATGATGGAAATACTAACTGGTGTTGGGAAGACTGCAGGAAATGTCTAGAGCTGATAAACAATGGAGCATCTCTTGTGCACATGTCTTACATTAGCAAGATTATACTGTGAACATCTTTGGTCCCCACGGTATGATATACTGGAGGAGGTATCGATAGTGAGGCCGCTGAGTCTGTTAAAATTTGCGTCAAGCGAAGGCATCCTAACAAATGACTACTTCTCTTGGACCTAGCAACTGAGTTCTATCTGATATCGCAAAGAACCAAAACTGGTCTATGCGTAGTTTATTGGCCTACCTGATTAATCTAACCTAACCTAACCTATAGTCGTTGAACTTAGACAATATTTTCAGAGATTGCGGCGCTGCTTTTGACTATATTCTTTGCTGAATCCCGTTAAAATATTGTGTCTAATAAAAAAGTTTTCCATAGAAGAACTTGACTTGAAACGGTTATATGCTGTGTTGGTTCTATAGTGACGATTCCGGGAAATAAGTAGCTTCTTAGATAGAAAGAGCAGTGAACATATTTTCAGATCAAAAAACTGAGAGACTAGTTTACATATATATGGAAAGGCGGATATTTTTAGGGCTCAACTTATCATTCCTATAACTCATCTATTATATATACTTTATAGACTTACCCATCTTTTTTCTGATGAAATGAATTATTTAGGGTATAAAAAGCCAGTCAAAGCGCAGCGAAAGAGAAGTAAAGGTATAAGGAGTTGCCAAGTGGAGTTAGCCGGGTTTGGCGGCATACATTTCAAAAATATTTTCATAACTGCGCTTTGTCTCACACTAACAAACATTGTGGGTGCTTGAATGCGTGTGTATTTGTATGTAATAGAATGCATATATATATATACATAGTTATACGAGTATGTATAATGCATATGTAGGCGTTAGCTTCTACATTAGCGTACGTGTGAATGATGACATGTGCAGGCACAAACTGGAAAAGTTTGTGAGCACGAATATATATGTACATACAGTTATATTATTACTGAAAAAATACAATTTGTTGTTGTATACAGGCACACAACTGACTGTTGCTTCGTTTGGCGCAAACATCTCGCTGGATATACGCTGAGCATGAAGCAAAAGCATCAGGTGCGCTGCGCGCTGACGTGCAAATGAAGGCGTACAAACGGGAGATTTTCTGCACTTACACACACACACATATAAATATATTTATATATACAAGTATATGAAAAGCGAGCAACATTCTAGTATATATGCTGTAGGGGGTCTTATAGCACCCTCGCACCCACAAAATAGTTACACAGCCACACAGCTTTGCCTTGGTGCGCATTTTCATCAACAAATCCTGCAATTCTGTTGGTATATGTGTATGTTTGTATATGTGTTTGCACCTGACGAGTTTTATTACTACAAATCCATTTGTTAAATTACAAGCACACACGCGTTGCTAGCATTTGCTGGTGCGAGTGAGTTGCAGCCTGTGGGAGGTCAGCGTTTGTTTTTCTGGCACTGGCGCTTCTCTTACAGGCGTGCGCAATTTTCTGCTTTGTCTTTGCATTTCGGTTTCGTTTTTTGGCATGGCAGTTGTACCTGTTGGAAAATGGAAATTCGTTATGTTGCGCTATTGCTGTCATAAATCTTTATGCACATAAAAATAAACACATGTGCATGTGTGCGTGTGCGTGTTTTTTAACCCATTGCAATTCATAAACCGAAATGTCTGCTCACTGGCTGCTCACAAACATTTGTCTTTACCGCATTGACGCGATTGCGGTTCTGCTTCAGATGCGTCCGACTGACAGTTCGTCGTTCATCTTTTAACTAGCAGCGCTTGGCTTGGTTTTATTCCTTTTTTTTTTGCAGCCAAATGGAAATGGCGGCGTTTGCCATTTCCACACAACTTTCGTAAAATGGAAATATATTTTATTTTGTGTAAAGTTTGCAGTAAACTTAATAGTCAACTGAATGTGAAAAGTATGTGTGAATCAGATAAATAAATACATATATATATAAGTAAAATAAATGATATGTATTAAATCTATACTTACGATCCGGAAACAGATGATTAATCGGCCGTATAACGTGGCAAAGGTATGCCGAGGCTGAAGAAAAAACCATGTCTAAGCGGGTCAAAAAGCCAAGGTTATGTTGATAGTTTTCTTCGGAAGGCCGGAATAATGGGCCGACAAGTCTTGGTTTTTGCCCACGATAATGATCCGTCGCCTTCTGCATGATTCTTCGTGAGGTTTTCGTTAACACAGCCAGCATACTCATCTAATTTAGCTCCGTCTAATTTCTCGCTATTCAGCAAACTCAAACGACCAGCCCGGGGAATCCGTTTTAAGTCAATTGTAGACATTAAACGTAAATCGCTACGCGAATTGAATGCTATTTCAGAAATTGACTTCAACAACTGTTTTATAAGTAGATTGGAAAAAACCTTTGGAACAAGTGTAAGAAGGCCATGGGGGATTACTTAAAAGGGATTTTGAAAAATAAATTAACAATTTTTATCAAGTCTTATCGTTTTTTACTCATAGTAATATTTTCGAAAAATCATCTGCTCAGATCATTTCTTGCTTAAAAACTTTACCAACAAATAAAATTGTGGTTATTGGAGTGAGCCAAAATGTCGAGTGGTTCAGGAAACATAATTGCTTGCCGAAAGAGTTATCTTTTGGTGCGGACTGCGGTATGACGGAGCCGTGATGACAATTTGACCGACATTTTTTTTAAATCAAAAAAGAAAATAGAACTAATTTAGACAAATCTTACTGTTTCATTTAATTTTAACACCATATTGCTCTCGTGTTAACCCTTTACAATTCTAAGAGAAACTTGAGAAACTATACCTATTATTACTATACAAGGTCTGTCGCAAAAGAAAATATTTTTCAAAAGTTATATTTTTTTATTCAAAGTAGTTTCCTTGTGCCTCGTTACAGCGTTTAGCCCGGTCAATTAGCATTTCACATGAGTGTTTAAGGTAATTTTTCGGAATGCTCTTTAGAATATCGGTCGTCGCCTTTTGGATAGCTGAAATGTTCCGAAACTAGTGTCCTTTCATAGGCAAATGAAGTTTTCTAATTAGGTAAAAATCACAGGGTGCCAGATCAGGTGAGTAGGGTGAGTGATTAATAGTTAATATGGAGTTTTTTGTCAAGAAACCAGTGACAAGCGTAGATGCGTCGTGTCATCGCATTATCGTGCAACAAGCGCCAGGACCCTGCCTCACGGTATTGTGGTCGAGCACGATGAATACGTGACAAAAGACGCTTCATAACACCGTTATTTGAAATGTTTCAGTAAACGTTTTCCCAAGTTTAAAACAAAATTTAGTATTTGCTCTTTGTTCAAAATGCATTTTACGACCGATGACCAGAAGCTGCTGTCACTTTTTGACCGATAACATCAATTGTGGTTATACAATTGTCTTAAATTTTTTACGAAATGTCAACAAGAGATCAAGCTTTTGATTTCTTATACCGACCAATAGGTGGCGCCACCAGAAACAGTTATATTTAAAAAGTTCTGTTTCTTTTGCGACAGACCTTGTATATAGTATACACGAAATGCGAATTTTGTTCAGCAGATCAGAAGAAAAGATAAAAAAATATTATTTTTGCGTTTCACTTCTTTATGCAATTATTCCCACATCGTATCCAACTCCTCCTGGATTTTCGAACTGATTATATTTCTAAGATATCGAAACTTAACGCTTAAGTCAAGCAAGAAAATTCTAGAAACTTCAACTTTAGACATGTAAACCCAGAAAAAAAATCTATTATGTTTCTATTGGGATTTTAAAAAGTGCGTTGTGAAAGATTCACCTCACTCTGGGAGACCAACTGTCGAAATCATCTATAAAAAATATAAAATGGATGGTCCGACCGTTCTATAAGCACTATTTTAATTGCCCAGAAGCCAGCATTGACAAAAACGGTTTGGAATCCTTGAGCGAGGGCTATATGAAAAAATGCTCGGCAGAACTTAAACTTACATAGAAACAACTCATCCGCCGAATTTCTGCGAAAATCTGCCAATAGGAGAACGTAAATCGCAAATAGTCGCGGTCGGAACGTGGGGAGACGGCGCAAACGAATACCAAAACAATATTGATGGTCAGGAAGGTTTTACAAGAGTGTGTTCCAAATACACCGAACTACAAATACATATAGAATATGTAAAAATTTATACCTGGTTACCCGGTTTAAAAAATGGTCGTGAGAACCTAAATGGCGGCCACAAACCAGGTTATTCAGAACCTAGAAATAATGCTGAATTGTTGGCAAAAGTCGTGAAATTATTGTGATTAATACAAATTTTACTACGAAAATGTTGACTGAGGGATTAGATAGGAGTAAAAATACTTTTTGGAGAATTTTAACTGAAGTTTTGGATAAAAGAAAGTCCTGTACCTTTAATGAGGACAAAAAAAGTCAACGAGTTTTTGGTGAAAAAACCGAATTTCTCTTATAAACCGAACTCTGTATTCATCTGATCTGTCATCATGTAACTATCTTCTATTTCCGATAATATCCCAGCCACTACAGCAGCCGTTAGCGGGATTTTCATTCCGTATTGAGTCTAATGGAAGCTTTCGAAAGTTTTTTGAAAAAAAGAAATATTTTATTTATTTATCTACTTAATGCTGTCCTCTATAGAATAGTCCCCATTCGATATTATGCAAAGATGCAAGCGCTTCTTCCAATCGTCGAAACACTTCTCAGACTCGATATTTGGAATAGCCTTTTGATATTTCATCAATTATCACAAATCTTGTAAAACCGCGAGATAATAAACGATTATTTGATGCCCGAAATTGCAGCTCTTAATCTCGGAGACACTTGGTTTCAACAAGACGGTGCCACATCGCATCAATCAAAGAATTTATTGAGAGAATACTTAGATCTGCAGACAATTTCACGTTTTGCGCCGGTCGATGAGCCACCAAGATCATATGATTTCACACCGTTATAGTCTTTTGCGAGGATATGTAAAATCTATAGTTCTTGCGGACTGTCAAGCTTCAATTCAGGCCTTGGAGAAAAATATCACACGTACTGCGTCAGTTACCAGTCGAAATGCGGGAGCAAGTCATCGCAAATTTTACTCAACCGATAGAGATTTGAAAGAGATATTCCTCAAAAACTAAATGCCAAAGAAGGTTCTTTCTAGTGATAGAAAACATTCCATTCCATTAAATTTGAAGTTTCCGTATTTTTTTTTTAATTGGGGAAGGTCGAAATGAATATCCTTTTATTTATACAACATATAAATTTTAATATAGTTTGTACGATCAACATTTTCAGTCAGAAATTTCTTACCAGCTATGTATGCATATAGCAGTGTATACATTTTGAAATATTTAATTGGATTTTGCATTTAGAGAACTATTTCGGTGAGTTAATTATTAATTTAATACCATTTTCAACATACATACACATACATATGTACGCTTCTGGTTCAACGCGTTTCAGATAACTTCTAGTTCAACACATATAATTACTGTAAACAAATAGTTCAAACTAAAGCTTTATTATTTCCATTATAACGGTACAATTTCTAATTTTCTGCTCACTTGTAATTACACGCATTCGATTTGCCTAATTTAATAATGAAATTGAACTCAATAGCTCTTAGTTATTGTATCCACATTGTTTATGGACGAGCGTGAGCTTTAATTAAAATTTACAAAATTATAGCTATTTTAATACATTGGTGTGCATTTCCGGTGGCAGCATACATATATTTATTTGCATAGATTATAGCATATGTGGTTTTGAATATTTGCTAGCTAAAATATATTGAACAAGTTTGAACTTCTTCACCCAAGCCGCTTTATTATATGTATGTGTATGTATTAAGTGTATTGTTGTAGCTATTGTTGTTATTGATTAACTGTTGTTTTGTAGGCCAACGAGTATTACGCGTGGCCATAATAATTTAGGTTATAATAACACAACCTACGATAAATGCTTTAGAATTAATTGCACATGAACAGGTCCATAAACAATTATTAAAATATCTTTAACGGTTTTCTAATGAACTTAAAGCTGAAATTAGTTATGGAAAATTGAGATATACTTGTTAGTGATTTTGAGGTGTAATTTCAATTCGTAGACAAATGTGTTGGTTTGCACTTTTTCGTACTTTGTTTATGCTATGAAAGCTTTTTCTAAATAAAAGCTCTTTTCAGTATAAAGTTTTTTTAAAAGAATAATTTACACTTGTTTTCTTGATGAGTGAATTGGATGTCATACTAATGAAAGCTCGTACAAAACTGATTTTTGAATGAAAGCTTTTAAATTTCAAGCTTTTCTTCTTAGGAAAAAGAACGGTGATAGGCCGAAATGAAGACTACGACTGAAAACCGAAAATAAGTAAATAAAAATCTTACTTTTGAAAGCTGCAAAAATTCATTTGGGATGAAAGCTTTAAGTTACCAATAACGAGACTGAAAATACATATTCGAAATGAAGGTTTTGCCTGAAGTTCAAAACTAAGATGCTTAAAAATCTACCTTTGTAAAACTCATCTAGGAAAGCTTTTCACAAGAAAGCTTCTGAACTTTGAGATATTCTCACCAAGAATAAAGCATAAACAACAAGATCGAAATAAGGGCCATGAATGCAGTACAAAAACCTAAAAATGCTTTTCGGGTGAAAGCTAGTGAATTTTGAGGTATTCCGGTTACATACATGTAAAGCTGCAGTTGCAAAAACGAAGTAAAAGCTATGAATGAAGTACGAAAATGGGGCAAAGGAAGGTCGTACAAGTGATATCTCATCCAAGAACGCTTTTCCTGTAAAAGCTTATGCAGTTCCAGATATTGCATTGGGAAGTACGAAAGTGAGGGAATCAAAAATCGTACTGGTGAAAGCTCATTTAAAAATTCATTGCGGGTAAAAGCTATGAAAAAAGAACGAAAATGAACGAGTCGAAAATCGTACTAATGGAAGCTCATCTAAAAATGCTATTCAGGTTAAAGCTTATGAACATCAAGATATTTCCGCTAAAAGGGCTGAAATTTCCAAATTACAAAAAAAAAATATGAATAAAGTAAGAAAATAAGGAAGTCGAAAATCGTAGTAATGAAAAACATCTAAAAAGCTTTGGGTAAAAGCTTCAAAGTATTATCGTTATACATGAGACAGAAGTTGCAAAATCGAAATGAAGGCTACTAATATAGTACGAAAATCAAGGAGTCGAAAACCGTACTAATGGAAGCTCATCTAAAAATGCTTTTCGTATTAAAGCTTATGAGCTTCCATGAATTTCCGGATAAAAAGGCTGAAAAGGCCAGGCTAAAGAGAGAATGAGGTAAGAAAATGAGCGAGCCAAAAGTTGTAATAATGAAAGGTCATTTTGGGTGAAGTACATTCAATTAACGAATATACTTCACATAAGGTTGAAGTTGCAAAGTCGAAATGAAGGCTACGAATAAAGAACGAAAGTGAAGTAGTCGAAAATCATATAAAAGAAAGCTCATTTAAAAATTATTTCCGGTGAAAGCTTATGAACTTTTTTCGTTAAGAATAACTTTAGAGTTGCAAAGTCAAAATGAATGTTAAGTATGAAACTATGCTAGGACTTCTTTATAGGTGATTTGGAGACTTCTGCACGAATGAAAGCTCGTCAAAAAAAAATTGTAAAAGATGGAGAAAAGCAGACATTTTCAAATGAGTGAAATGCCTTCCTCTTGAAGCCCATGAAATATAGAGTAGGCGGAGGGAAATGAGTACAGTAAATTGGGTATCTCAATCCCAGGTATCTTAATTCAGTCTAACTTAGACAAATTAATAGCTGTAGCTTGATCATTTAATTTAAAATACAAGATCTCGAGCTGATTGGCTATGATTTTCTGGTCATTTTGTTTGGATTCAACTTACGATAAGTGTCTATAACAAGCTGATCTGTGTGCGAGAGAGCTTTTTAGGGTTATTAATCCATACCCTTAGCCTTCAACTGGGTTTCAAAAGCACAAAATTGGGTACTTCGAGTACTCAAATAGATTTTTTTAAGTAAAAAGTAACATTCTAATATATATTTTCTAGGCTGAGTAGCAAACTCTAAGATACTATCATTAAGCTTACTGTAGAATGTCGATTGAACTTGTTCTAGATTAGGTCATTATCAGAGGTAGTGAAGCCATTTTACTTAGGCTTTTTTTCCAGCATATGCTTCTGTACGAACTACTATTTCCCTGGCAACTTGCCACATTAATGTTAGCATATGTACCATTTTGAATTCGCTTTGACTGTTGTAGGCCGCTGGTGAAAACTAGAAGTATGTACGAGGAGGTTTAACAATCCTGCTAAAACTATGAAACGAGCAATAGCAATGGAAAAAAATTAGTAAAGCAACAAACGAAAATCGTTGATGCAAACTAGCATACAAAAATGCATATGACTATTGGCTTTGGAACATTCATATATGTACTATATATGTGAAGCTTGTTTTCGCAGTTTGAGCAATCCATCACTTTTGAAAAATTTTTCTACTTTTCCAAAAGAAAAAGTGGAAAAAGTAAATAGCAGAGCAGAGAACAACATAATAATAAAAGCTTCCTGCCGGCCAGCAACGGCCCAAGGCGCCGTCTCATGCATGTTAGAAACCCTCAGCAACTATTCGACCAAGCAACAATTTGCGAAAAAACAAAATATACAACAAACAACTGAAGGTGCGAGTAGAAAGGGCAACATAATGGCGAGAGTTCAGTGGAGAAAAAGCATAAAATCGAAATTCAGTAACAGCAACAAGATGAGCGTATAACGTTTGAGGGATAACGCCGGACTGTAACATGTCAAATTTCCAACTTCCTGTGAAAAAATCGCTGAAGTGGTGATGGAAAAAGGGCAGAAAAAATACGCGCCGAAAAACTGAAACCAGCGAGCCAAGGCACAAGCGCATAAAACAGCAATGAAGTATGAAGAACGAAAAAAAAAAAAAATAAAAACAAGAGCTCACACACACATTCACATACTAAGCAACCAGGTTTGAGGAAAAAATTCAAGCAAAGCGGAAATCCATTTTTGCCGTTGGTATTGAAAATTCTACAATCTGCACGCCAGAGACTTGCAAGGATGCTGCAGCCATGGCATGCAATGAGCGGAAAGGAAATGTCGAAAAACAAGGTAGTTGGTAGCTGCTGCTACATGACCGCTGGCGTCAAGGGACGCAACGCAAAGCAACAAAAAAAATCGCAAAAAACATGCTATAGAAAAGCGAGTAGA
This sequence comes from Bactrocera zonata, assembly GCA_037783105.1. NCBI lineage: Eukaryota > Metazoa > Arthropoda > Insecta > Diptera > Tephritidae > Bactrocera > Bactrocera zonata. The sequence goes on from JBAWJQ010001023.1 coordinate 33,675, forward strand.
AGAACTAAGCTGCGTTGGTAGTAAAACAAGTAAAATGCCCAGGTAATACAAAACTTGCCAAGAACAGGTGCTTGCTGCAGCAATAGCAATTGCAATAGCGAGCGCACACAGCCAAAAAGGAAGCCCATAATACAATACACTACACAATATCCACACTAGCGTGTAGTTGAAAGTTACTCATACGCCCGGGTGTGCACCATGCACATCGACCAACAGCACCTGCACATTCCAAGGCTTCGGTTTGCGTTGGCAATGGCATTCGTGCCACCAAAGCAGTATAAGTAAAAGTGTTCCTAGTAGACATGTAGGGAAAATTAAAGCAATTTTTTATAATAAAATTAATAAAGTTATAAAATATAAACTAAACCTCTCACTTCGATACCTTAAACATGTTAGGGGTATGTGTGAGTGTTCATGACTTATTCTGAGTAATCCAAATTACGATGATGATGTGATATATTCACGAACAATGGGACACAATTTCAGAGCATATTTATAGCACCAATACTAAGTGAAATGGGTGAAGGAGGAAAAAATTTACATTTAGCCAATGATTTTAGTCCTACGGAGCAAATGTGGGTGACTTAAGTCGGTAATTAAGTAATATCGAAATCATAGACTTAGAAATCATAACAAAAATAACTGCTAAAGTATTTTACGTTATCACAGTGTTTCGAGTTATGAGTGATGATTTTTGAATAAGGAAGGGGTTTGAAAAAATCGAAATAAAAAATTTAATAAAAAAATTTTTTTTTTGAAAAAAATGTATTAAAAATTTTGATTTTTTCAAACTTTTATAGTTCACTTATTTAAATATATCTCCCTAAAATTATAATCAGATGATTGGGATTAAACTTAACAATAATATTTATTAAAAAATCTGTCGGGTAATAAAAAAAGTTAAAAGTTTTGAAAAATTTTACCTTAACTATTAAAAATAAAACAATGAAATCTTTTATAGCAGCTTTTTAGGTGAAAGCTCGTGAACTTCAAGTTACCAGAATGAAGTACACAAATGAGAAAATCGAATCGAAATCGAAAAATCAACCTTAACTATTGAAAATAAAACAATGAAAGCTTTTAAGTCAGCTTTCCAGGTGAAAGCTCGTGAACTTTAAGTTTTCAAATCGAAATCGAAAAATCAATCTTCACTATTGAAATTAAAACAATGAAAGCTTTTATATCAGCTTTTGAGGTAAAAGCTCGTGAATTTAAGTTTTCAAATCCAAATCGAAAAACCAACCTTAACTATTGAAAATAAAACAGTGAAAGCTTTTATATCAGCTTTCAAGGTGAAAACTCGTGGAACTTAAATTGTCAGAGTGAAGCACACATATGAGAAAATTGAATCGAAATCGAAAAATCAATCTTATATACTGAGTACAAAACTAATGAAAGCTTTTATATAAGCTTTTCGGGTGAAAACTCGTGAACTTTAAGTTATCAGATTGAAGCACACAATTGAGAAAATCAAAAATCGTGCTAATGAAAGCTCACGTAAAAATGCTTTTCGAGTGAAAGCTTATGACCTTTAAGGTGTTATCGCTAAAAAGGTTGAAATTTCATGTTCGAAATAAAGGTTGCGAATGAGTATGAAATCAAGCTAGGAAAGCTCGAACTGCTTTATAAGTGATTTGAGAACTAACTGGGTGAGTGAAAGCTCATAAAAACCTCAACTGATGGTGTAAACTTTATTATTAAATGTGGATCGAGCTTTGGTTCCCAGGCAGGTGTTGTCGAGTAACATAAGTATGGGAAAAAGGGTATGCTGATTAGGTCAGCATTATCGAAAACATACATTTTTTTTTATTAGCTAACATTTTTTGGAGAAAAAGGAAAAATGTTTTTTTTATTTTATTCATGCGAAAATAATATTTTGTGCAAATCAGGAATCCTTCATTTAGTCAATTTTGAAATAAAAACAAGGTTGTTTATTGTCATGACGAGAATGCGAGCTTTTGTCTCTCAAAAAAATCTTCCTTTAGCCTAAGATTTCAAAACGATAAAGATTGTGGTAGAAACTCAATTTATTTTTCTTTAACGTCACTGCAGTTGGATCTAGGAGAAATGTTAAAAACGAGCAGTTAAGTGGCGACATAAATCTACTATGAAACACAAGGAATATGTTCTGAAATAAGAGCTTCTTTCTTCTTACCAACCGATGTTCTTGAAACATTTCTTAATAACGAAGAAATATTTCCTACGCTGTACTAAATTTGAAACGCACACTTATGTACCATAAGCACAATTACTCAGACAAAGCTACGCGTGTTAGATTCTTTGCTCGATGCCTTTGGTGATTTAAGTTAGGTACATGTTCCCTCTAATTTGTCGTTCCAATTCTGCAACCTCTGCTGCTGCTGCTGGTGCATGTTGGTCAGCACTAGATTGGATTACACTTAGCAAAATGCTGGCAGGCAACTGCGGATATGCTGTTGGAGGGACGATGCAAAGAAATGTGGGTTGAGCAGAAATCTTTAAAGTTTTCAAGAAGAAGCTGTAGTATTAAATAATTTTTGAGTAAACGATTCAAGAATACACGTAATTTAATGTAATTTGCTATCTTCTTACAAGCTGATGTATGCTAAAGGTCAGATGAGAGCCAGTGTAACCCCTGGCTGTCTTAAGGTATGTCTAGGACTATTTTCTTAGTTCCAATATTGATGTAATAAAGCATAAAATTATGCCTATTTTTTTTTTTTAATATTCTAGCAAATGTAAGAATGGGTTCCTGCGTTATACCGTAATTATATCTTAAGATAATTAATTGTAATTACCCTCCCCTGGTGGCGTTTGCAGATAGAATTGTCGGTTCACTTTAAGAGGCGTTTGATTGTTATATTTTAAATATTACGAGTACACTAATTCTTTTATTCTTCAGAAAGCGATATTACTGGTTCTTGCGGCACATCGTTAGGTTAGGTTATATGGCGGATCCGAAGAGAGGATGATCATTATCACTTCTATGAGCAGAAGGTGGTGAGAATTTTTCACCTCAAATTCTTCTAAGGAGCATCTGCAAATAGCATACGGTAAGTTTCCTAAGCTTACCGCAAGCACGCCAATGAGACAATGAACAATTGTAACCCCTTTACTTAGAAAAAGCCTAAAAATGTTAAGTGTAGAAAGTTTGCTGCGATTTATTGTGGATCGGAAGCCCTTATGACTACACAAGTATAAATAACTGCCCATCGCTTTCCAAGCTCTCGCTAATCCGCGCTGTACTTTTAGTAACCCGACACATTCCCGCTCCAACCACTGTGAGGCTCAGGTGCGACCGACAAGAAGAAGTGCTGTTCCTCTAACTACAATTTGTGGTACTTAATGACCCTGTGAATGTTTGCCTACGTCGATCAAGCATCTTTTATGCTAAATATATAATGAACAGAGTACCTGAAGTCCTGTTTGGACTACTGTCACGACCTTGTCTAATTCGAAAAGACATGATGGATCAAGTTGAAATCCAATTTATGTTATAATATTTTAGCCTGTAATTTGCACTGCACCTCTTGACTTGACCTTAATATTGCAGTCGATTGCGTTAAAATTCCGACTGTCAATAGCCATAAGATTTTAGGTGTGACGCTCGACAGCCTGTGCTCAACAACATACAAGGCAACCGGCCGGCCCATCCTAATTACGCCGCACCTATATGGTCGCTTGAATATAGTGAAACGCAGAAGAGGAGGCTACGGACATGTCAGAGCACTGCACTTCGGACTACATCTGGATGCTTATTGATGTCTCCCATCGAACACCTGCACAGTGAGGCCCGTATGCTCTTAGCTAAGGAGCTTAATGAACTCCTCACCAAGCAGTTTCTGCTAGGGTGCTTTCGCAGAAATTATCCCTACAGTCGCCTGCTTGGAGAAGAACCGCCTCCTTGGAACATCACTACGATCTTCCTCAACTACGTCTACGACACAAAACAATTCGCCGTCCAGACTTCGGGCGCCACAATCTTCAGACATACACTGATCGCCATTCACAGTGGAGTCATTAATACTTTCAAGACTTCCTCTCAGTGAATAACGTCCTTGGATTCAAACAACCACCCATTGCAGACGTAGAGCTCGAGTTGCCGTGAGAATCGAGAGTGACCCTCGCGCAGCTTTGTTCTGGATACTGCAGCAGGTTAAATTTTACTTATCCAGAATCGACTCTGACATATTAAAGATATATCCAGCTTGCAACGAGTTCCCGCATGAGACTAAGCAACTCTTTACATGCCCAGCTAACCGGATACATCTGACATCTCTCAACTTATGGTCCGACACCGTTGAAATAGCACGTTTCTTGGCTTACCGTTGGATAATCTCGAGACAACTTATCTCTTCCTTACCACCCTAACGGCGATTAGATAACCATTACAGGAACAACAATATAAAGAGATTATTCTTTAATACCGTCTTTATGCTTACACAGGCATAACTGGTCGGCTGGTGGTTATTATGTTCTCTAGGAAGTGGCAGTTGAAGACATTCAATTTCAGCCTGGCAATAGGGTTAAGTAACAAGAGCTTACACAGATTGTATATTTCTTGGAGATAGAGGGTATAGAAAGGGTATAAAGAAAACAGGTAACTCAATGAAATCTTAAAAAAATATTTAGATTTTTGTGCGATTTGAGGTTCTGTGGTTGGATGTTGACGGTTTGAGGTACCATACTGACGAAATTTATGAAGATATTTCGGATGGCGCTCATCCACTTCGCTCTTTGGAAAAATACTGAGTGATAGTTGTTGTTACAAAACCCAGCTCTTATAATTTTAGCAACCTAGGCGAAGTAGTTGGAGTCGATATTAATTTCCTTGACAGATTTGTGTTATGTTTACGGCGCTACGCAAATAGATGAGGCTTTCTTTCTAACCCCATAAGGGTATTGTCGGTAAAATTACCAACTTTCGGTGCAAATTTGCAAATCCGCTCTGCAGTGTAGTCTCAAATCCTCACAAAGAACAACATATTTAAAATATTACAAAAGTGAGTTGCAAATTGTGAACTGACACAGCAAAGTCGACAACACTTTTTCTTTGTTTGTCGCCGACAACATGAAAACATGAAAAACACAACTAAAGCATACGTAAATAACGGTACACGGTACACATGTGATTTTAAATTATGCAAACTGACAAAAATCAGAATGTTTATTTTTCTAAGCCTGCGAGCGAAATCAAGTGAAGTGAAGAGTGCATTGAAAGGCGCTGAAAGCGACAAGCAGACTAAGGAGAGCAGGTACTGAACAAAGCAAAGTGGAGGTGTGAATGGGGAAAACTCTAAAAAATATTGATAGACATAATAAACAACTAAGCCCTGGAAACAGCAATAACAACAATAACAACATGTGCACAACAACAAAGCAACAATAACAACATCTACACCGGCGAACTGCCGTCGAACCGGTGAAGCGCACTGCCTCACAGGTCAAATGTCGGCAACAATATTTGGACGGGTCCGACAAGTGTACGACTGGTCGGTGTCACTGGCCCAGACCTTGCCAGGCACACACACACATTCCTACTTATGCAGTTACATAGCTAACTAAATGCAACTGATTCAGCAAACGAGCCGAAAGTAGCCTAAAACAAGGCGTTCGAAGCAGAAACAAACATACAAGCATGTATATATATGTATATATATATAAATACATGCAAACAATAACGCTGTAGCTTTGTAGAACAAGTTTTCATTTCCGCACAAGCAACGCCGTTTCCAGCATTTAGACAAGGATATGCGCAGGATGCTTACGGTGTCTCAAACAAGCACACATACACACACTCAAAATCGCCCTTCTGATCCAGCCAGCCAGCTACTTAGGAATATTGACTGCCAGTTGAATGCTTGTCGTTGTTGTTGTTGTACATTTGTTTACTTGGTGATGTCTGTACAGAAGGCATATGCAATTGCATACAAATACCGGCGACCAGACATGCATGTTACTTTTCCCCTTATTTGTTTATTTATGTTTATTACACACACACACACACACACACACATGTGCGCTGTCAGTTAGCTTGCAGCCGGCAGTTGTGCAGGATTTCACTTGTCGTTTTGCGTATGCATGTAAATTATGTTAAAGCTGTTGTTTGTTGTTGTTGTTATTGCTGTCGCTAGCTTGGCATTAAGTCGACTTTTCGACCAGACTTTCGAAAATTTTGCATAAACAATGAGCTTTTGGGTAGTTGCTTGCGCTGGGCAGCATTGCCTGGCAGTCTGGAGGCTTAGTCGACGTCGAAATAAATGTCTTCGTATTTTTCGGTTTAATATTTTATTTAATGCGCAGCTGGTGTGTGTGAGGTGTTGCACAGCATTGCTGTTTGGTTTTTATGTTTTTTCTACTTGTTAAGTTTTGGTGAAACAAAATTTACAGATATTAAAGTTTTTTTTCTCTTAGGTAAAGGGTGGAAAGTAGGTGTGTGGGGGGTTAAATTTTCAAAAATTGTAGACAAAAGATTTTTATGTGTTGTTTAAAATTCGTAGATGCAGCATAAAATGTCAAATGTTGCCAAATTCATTTCTTTGGCAAAGTTCAATTTTTTATTCAACATAGTTCCCTACAAGGGTGATACACTCATTATAGCGATCCATTTTTGTAGTTTCCATTGTCCTTTGCTTCAAAATAGACCTCAGTTTCGGCGATTACTTCATTATGCGATGAAAATTTCTTCCCACTGAGCATTCTTTTGAGATCTGAGAACAGGATATAGTCACTGGGGTTAAGTGAATGCGGTAGACGTGGAAGCAATTCGAGTCCCAATTCATGGGTTGTAAGAAATAAAATGAATATACGAGTACAATGTCCATCTATGTATACATATATAAGTACCTAAGATCTACTTCCGCCATATTTGCTTCTCTATAAACAACCCACTGCCTTAAAACTAAATCTAACATTTGATTTCAATTATTGGATTACACTAAAATATCATTCCTTAGACCTCCATTCAATTGGTCGAATATACATCCATACCCCTGTGTCATTCAAAACATTTTTTTCCAGCGTAACCAACACGTCTCAATTTTCTAAGTATGCTGCCAGACTTCAAAGCAATTCCGTTCCATTAAACCAAATCCGTGCATCTTTTGTGCAATAAGTTAATTTTCTAAATACGAAACTCTTTACATTTGTACGCGTTCTTTGTACTTCTCCAGTGATTTCTCGATTTGCTCATTGGCTATTCTCGCACAGTGATTAATGCAATTTTATTCGCAATCTTTTATTTTTGTACTCAGCTGCTTAGCGCTATAATGTAAAATTTTCAGTGGCGGAGTTAGCAAAGGTTAAGGGGGGAGCCTTATAATTTAAAGGCGATAAATTTGAAAATAGATAAACTTGTCTATATTTATGAACACTCGTTATACAGTATATCTTCTTAAAGTCATATTTTTGTGAAATCTTCTTTAAGTCCCTAATTTTGCTCCATGCGACCCACATGATTGTTTCAGTAAAGTTTGTAGCCAAACTGGAAGCCTACAAAAAATCCGAAAACAAGTTTATTTTCATTATAGACATAAAAATATGAAATTCAAAAACAGTAAAAATAAGTTGCTGTTCTTCCGAGGATGTTGCATTAATTCCAGATTGCATTAAGTACTTTGTCATGGAAAACTTTAAAATGATTTCAGAAATAGCATCAACGGCGGAGTTTCAGTTGTAAACTCGGCTATAACCGCGTAAGCGGTGTATACGCCAATAAAGAATAAGCACAGTTTCAGCTTTTGTCAAAGGTTTCAAAAGTTGTACTGCAAAATCTAACAAACAGCAGAGTCAGAAGACCTCGTTCTATCTATCCCTACTATGAAGGTTTCATTTAACTCGGGTAAATATTAAATTATAAAGTACTCCTTCAAAAACTCATTTGTAACCAAAGAAATTAAAAAGAAAAAACAATTTTCAGAAATAAATTTTTTACGAATATAAATATGCGTATATAGGTCTGATTTCTTCAATTCCATTAAGTTTTATTGAGGCGTACAGAGATCAACTGGCTGATAATTAATGTATTCATTGGCGTCTTATATCATACTTGCTAAGATCCTAACTATCTGATTCGAACGATTCAAGAATTTCTTCTCGACCAACCAAAACCCATTAAATTAAAGTTGTACGAAAGGTTTTCGACTATAGAAGATGCCAAGTTGTATATAAGAATATGATGTTTTTATGGTATTTTTCCAGTCTATGTACCTCGTGCATTTTTATATAAACAATTACTATTTTGAAAACTGGAAGTACATTTCTACTATGTTTTATCATTTTACCATTGCTTTAAATCATAACACATGCCAAATTTCTTAAAGATAGCTCGTCAAGGTAAGAGTTTTCCATATTTTATACCGATCGTTCTATTTTCATAGCAGCTTCTTAGTGGGTAAAAGACGTGTGGAAATTTCTAGGCCGATTTCTTAAAATCTGAGAGACTTTTTTGTATGTATGCAGAAGGACAGACGGACGGGCACATGGATAGAGAGACGGATAGATGGGCAGACGGACGCACGGACAGACGAACAGGGTTAAATCGCCTCAACTCATCGAGCTGATCATTTATATACGCTTACTATTAGTAACTAGTATATAATCATTAAGCAAAAAATATATTTATTATATATCGTCAACTAAAATGTAAAAAAAATTATCATCGAAAAAATCAAAAGTGAGTTTTTTGTTGCATACGATTCACTACATCATATTATACATACAAAGGTAGCATACAATTTTCAGCTTCCATTCTCAAATATAACCATTATATCCATTTAATATCGAAGCTCAAATTTTACTTCAATGTGAGTGGTTTCTGCTATTATCGCTTTTCCTCGCCTATAAACTTATGGAAACTTTCTTTAGGTGACGATATTGATAATAGGCATGCCTAATCTCCTAATCCTAAATTTAAAAATCGATATCTCAAATACTTTTTGAGTTAACACTTTTTATAGTGTAACCCCTAAGTACAATCAGCTCCATGGAGTTATCGTTAAATGTGTTTTTCTCAAAACATCACTTTTAAAATTTTTTGTAGACAAATGTTCCCATAACTACATATCTGCATGATCTGCATAAAATAGTTCACCATACCAGGACTTAGCAGTTTTTGATATGACACAAAATCGAATAAAAAATCAGTGTGGAGGAATTTTTTTTGCGTCATTTGGAATTCGAAATTTCAAAAAAAATATGTTTAATTTTTTTTATGCTATTGTATATTCTTCAGAAGTGTATGTAGTATATATGCATTTAAAAAAATTAATAGAACAGTTTTTTCAATTCGAAAATCGACTTTTTCTGGCTGCCACGCTAAGTATTGCTGCCTTTTTTCCAAAACTTATTTCTTTGAGAATACCTTTAGTATGTATTTTATATTTGAAAATATGTTATGTTCCTTTAAAAAATCAAATATAGTTTTCTTTGGAAAATACCGTTAAATTTCTTCGAAACAAAGTGATTAACACCTCATCGTAACTGAGGTACAAGGACAATTGAATATCCTCTGCCTGACACATAAAAGGCGCTACTAGAGTTAAATTCATATAACTTTTGTTGGTCTTAATCTTCAAAAGTTGCGTGGAAAATTTGACAGCTATTGGATCATTAATTGGTGAATTATAACATTTTGAGTGAAGCAAGTTTGGATATTGCTTTGGCTGGGAACAAATAAAGTTGAAGCAAAACCTCGCCTTGTTAACGAGTTTTCAGATACTGCCCCAGGAAAATCAGGCATCAAAGGTTGGTATGCTAAGTTTAGATGTGGTGAAATGACCACCGAAGATGCTCAACGTCCAGTGTGTTGCCCAAAAAGTTTTTACCGCCTGTAACGTCAAAAAAGTCCACAAAATAATTTTGGATTACCATAAAGTGAAACTATTCGAGATAGCAGGCACTCTAAAGAAATCAACTGAATATAACCATCATAGCATACACGAATATTTGGGTATGAAAAAGCTCTGCGTAAAGTGCGTACCGTGCGACTTCACTTTTGACCAAAAACACCGACGAGTTGATGATTCGGTGCAATGTTTGGAGATGTTCGAGCATAAGAAACACGAATTTTTGCATCGAGATATGACACTCCGTTTGTGAAAAAACTAAAATATATGTAGGAGAACTCAGTTCACATACTTTAGCAAAGTTAGAAGTATATCTTCGAAAGACTGTTGGTCGAAAACTGAATTTTTCGTGTTTACATCGAGATATGACAATTTTTCGAATTTTTACATCGAGATATGACAATGGATGAAACATTCTTTCTTCATTTCACTTCGAATTCCAATCGACAGTCATCTGAGTGGACTGCACACGACCAACTCGCTACAAAATGTGGAAAAACGCAACAGTCGGCTGGGAAGGTTATGGCGTCTGTGGTATGCGTATGGAATAATTTTTATTGGCTACCTCGAAAAAAGCTATCAACAGCGATTATTACAAAGAGTTTTTGAACTGGTTGAAGGACGAAATCACTAAAAAACCCTGATTAGAAGAAAGTGACCAAAATGCACCGTCTCACAAGTCAGAGCAAATCCATAAACTGTGCTTCGAACTGCTTCCGCACTATTGTATTCTCAAGATTTGGCCCCAGCAACTATTTTTTATTGTCAGATATCAAAAGAATGTTCGATGTCAAGAAATTTTTATTGAATAAAGAAGTGATCGCCGAAATTGAGGCCTATTTTAAAGCAAAGAACAAAGCGTACTACGAAAATGGTATCCGAAAGTTGGATATTCGGTATAATCAGTGTTTCAACCTTGAAGCGAACTATGTTAAGTAAAAAAATACGAATTGTGCCAAAAATATGTATTTTACTGTGGAAGACCGTTGACTTTTCAATGGAAGTGTTATAAGAGTGAATACCTTGTTCAAAATTTTGAAGGTCAACAGTCGTCCTATATTTTCAAAGAAAATAATGTAAGGCTATTTGAGAGGATCTGAAAATATTTATTAATCTTGCATAGTTATGGAAAAGCATTGTAAAGTCTTTAAATTGTCGGCGAGAGTTTAGACTTCGTATAAATTATTTTTGTACAAGTTTATTCAGATCATTTAGGTCATACTAACATGAGTTGATTTTTGGTTATTATTTTACAATAATTTAATTCATTACAAATAATTTAATTTATTATTTACAATTTAAATTGCATTTAATTTTGACCTTAGACTTCAGCCATGTTGAGAGCGCATAGTAAATTAAGTACTTAATTATTTTACTACTATTCTCTAACACCCCTGCTGGTTTTAAATTCAGCTACGCCCTTGTGCATTTCTCTTCAACACTGCACCTACATGTGTAAGTTTGTACACTAAAATGACTTTCTTCCCGAGTTAGTCAAGCAACAACTTCGCGCTCGTTTTACGTCCATTGGCTTCTATTAATTCAATTCAATTCAACTCAATTGCAATTCAACTCAATTTCGAGAAGAGATTTCTCCTTTTACTATCGAACAACATATTGTGCTAACTAAAAATGTGCGAATGCCTGTTTTCGCATGTGAGAGAGTGTGTGTCCAAGCAGAAGAGTAGAGAGTATCACTTAGCGCAAATGAATGCTGAATGCGTCGAATGTTGTTTGCTAGCAATCAGACATGATTTAAGCGCCTATTTAGATTAATTGAGTGCTGCAAAGTAGCAATGTTTAGCGCTTGGGCGGGTGGTGGGCGTTGTGTTGCAAGCATATTATTTGCAACAAATTGACAACTTCATGTTTATTGGTGTACGCTGTAATGTGTTGGGTTACTGTGGAATTTGTGGAGAAAAAAAACATATTTTTGCATTTAAATGGAAATCACAATACTGTGTCACGCGGCTCGTCATTCTCGTCACTCTGTGGCGCGCATAATTCACTCAATTTATCTGCCTCAAATTATGCAATATCACACAAAGCAAGCGCCTTCACACGATTGGCGGTTGATTGGGCAATATTTGTTGTTGTTGTTTTCGTTGGTTTGGTTGTTTGTTGGCAGTCATGTGTGACCACTGGCGCTGAAGTGCGAATTTAGGACAGTGCTGTCGCAGAAAAATGTGCGTACATACATACTCGTATATATTTACATACATATGTATGTATGTGTTTGTGCGTGTTTGTGAGTGTCGCACAAATGCCACAAACATTGGCGCGCCAGCTGTCGCCCATATTTGCTATGACATGCATAAATTTAATTGCCTAACCACGCAGCAGCGCCTGGCAGTGTATGAATTATTTCGGTGTTGCATACTTTTTGGCGAGTAAGCGTGAATTTATTATCAACAATGCTGACGTATGTCGCCGCCACAATTTACCGATTGCTAAAAGCGCTTTCACACACACCAACACACGCAAATAGATGTGTGTGCGCATTACTGTCGCCATGCGTAGGCGTCGCTCGTTGTTGTTGTTTTTGTGCTCGCTTTTACTCTGTACACTTTGTTTTCTATACAAATATTTAGTCCACAACATTCTAGGCTGTTTAGCTTAGCACCAAATATGCGTGGCAAATATTCTCAGTGTATTACATTATGAAGAAATGTGTGTGTGCCTGTGTATGTGGGCATAACCAACGCAATAAAATTCGAGTTGGCAACTAAAATTATTGTTGCAAATTTTAGTAAGTAAAAATAATGCTTTACGGAAGATGTGCAGAAATGAAAAGCATTTTTTATAGAATATACTGAGCTGATCTCCTTAATAGACTTTTAGAATTCTAAAATAATTATCAACATTATTATTTGGAAGTGGATTAGTTTTCTATCTTTTCTATTCAAAATTGTGATCCAAGTAGAGGCACCTTTTTTCTTTCAATCGACTTTTTTTTGACAGATCACGTGAGTGTCGCTGTCTTGCTGTCTTGTTATTTTTGTTCTGAATTGTTTGGCATTTCATCATGGAAAGACTTTCGCCTGAGCAACGTTTTGTTCAACTCTATTACTAAAAATCACGTTCTGTAAAGAAAAAAACACTTTCTTTACAGAACGCGCGGGCTTTGCTCAACTTATGGTCAACACATCGGCACCATCACGCATCTTGAGGCCCAGCATAATGGATAATATTCGACCGAATAGGCTTCGTCCAGTATTGAAGAATATAAAGCCGTCGTAGCTAAGAGTGTACATGAAGACCGTGGTCTGGTCTTCACTATTTTCAGCTCTATTTATCTAGACCATTATTTATATTGCAAGATATAAAAGCTTTGTTATATTTGAACTGCATACCTGAGTTTCCTAAAAATGGCTGGAGATATAAATTTTATTGTCAATGGCTGTTCATAAGTAATAAATACACTATAAGTCTTACTTACTATAATAACATATCAAATAAGGATATTGGTGGTTGGAACAGAAAGAGTTATTGATAGAACGATAATCTGCAGGTGAATAAATCGCCTGTAAATTCTCAAGTTGGGATTTCAGTAGCTTCTTCGTTGAGAATATTATCTAAAGTGAATTTAGAAGTGTTTTAGTAAGGGAGGAGAATACTATCTCAACATATATCAACGGATCGAGAATAGACTGAGCTATAGAAAAAATAATATACTCCGAGAATCTTGACATCTCTCTCTTTCATTTGGTCTAGCAAACTCAGCGAGTATCTTCCAAGCGGAAGTTCTAGGCTTAGAGAAGACCTGTGTAGTTCTTTTGAATAACTATGGGAGAATACTGAAAGCGACCATTTACTGAGACAGTCAGGACCCATTACTAGGCTTTTTGTTGCCAGAAATAAATTTCAACATATTAAACAAATCTAGAAGGGGCTTAACCGATTATGTACTTTCTCTGTGAGTGCCCAGCTATATCACAAACCAGACATTGAACTCTTGGAATCCATAAAATACTAAACCTTGAAGGTCCATCTACAAAAAGCAGATAACTACTTTCATTTTTTTTTTTTTTTTTTTTTGAAGATATAAAGGTGTTAAGATAGTGCATCAACCTGGGGCATCTAGCGCTAATTCAGACCGAAGGGACTGCTTTCCTACCTAGCTAACTTTGCTAACTTTACCAAATATATGAATATATTCAGAAAATATCATTACTTGAGAAAAACTTAGACTTCAGATGGATTGTCCCTTATTGGGAAAAATCTCTCACTGCGTTTGTGAAAGAACTAAAATATTTGTATAAGAATAGAGATTCAGTTCATATACTAGAGCAAGGTTAGAAGTAAGTATTCGAAGGATGATGGAGACTAGTTAAAGTTCGGAAGGACAATGAGCTGATTTTTTGTATTCTAATATGAGGAACGACGTACTTTTAGATATGTTTTTTTTTTGTGAAATGTTAAAAAAGCTAAAATTTAATTTAATTTTGTATTATTAAGGAAAGCCGTGTAGCTGTGTTTGATTAATGGATATAACGAAAAGAATTCGGTAAATTTGATGATACCAGTTTCAATTAGAAGATTTGACTGAAACTTTAATTATAGAGCGATAGTGCTGGAAGCTCTTAAAGTACGCGCCAGCTCGCGCGGATGGCACAATCTTTCGAGAAGTTTCTAAGTGGTTGCAAAGTTTTACCCCAACGTGATCAAATCTTTCAATATTTGTCAATTTGATGAAGGGTTTCGTTGTCTCAAAATATATCGAGTTGGTTAGTGTGCTATTTTTATACTGCTGATTAGTATGTCAGCCCTTCAGGATGCTGATAGGACCATTGATATAATTAGTACAATTCATTGCGCTGTTGGACTCCGTATTAAAGGTCATTGTTGTTTGATAATCCCGATTAAAAGACCAATTGCGGGGTGTATTTCAAAACTAATATTTCGCTAAGGTTATTAACACTATCAATACGCTCTTTGTTGCTTTTTAGTTTTCTCGTAAATTGATAAATTATTATCGGCTTGTGAACGAAGAAATTTGAAATTGAGTTTTAAGTTTCTACGTTTAAGCTCACGGAGTAATATTTTTGTGTGGAGAAAGGAAAGAAAAATGCGATTTTCTGGAATTAAAAACAAAAGTCCTTCACTGCAGCACTGATCCGGCTGATCTCCGGTTGATCTCACCTAAACGATGTTGCCCGTACTATGACCTACGGTCGAATAAAATCAAAAAACTTTGGTCGTTTTTGATCAGATAAAAAACACTAATCGGTCGTTTTATAGAGAACTAGGTATATACAGAACACGTAGACAATTTTGGGTTATGTTTTCCTAGAAAAGTTTTTGTAAATATTTGAGAATGATATCTAATCACATGCTGTGTTGATAAAAAAAAATAATTATTATTTTTTTTAATTTTTTTTTTTTTAATTTTCTAAGCCAAACATTTTCCTAGTTTTATGGAAGTCGCGTATAGAAACTTTCATACCAAATCCAATTCTCTATAATTGCATATGGCGTACTGAGGTAGTTGAGTAAAACAGGAAAATAATTAAATGAAAATCAAAAGACCACACATGCTGTGACCTAAACTATGCACTTTGAATTTTCAACAGGTTCAAAGTTGGTACTTAATTAGTAGCCATTGAGGCATTCCAATGCTTACGGGTGGTAAGATATTACAACAACCAAAAATATTTGTTGCTTCATTAAAATTAGATAAACGTACAAGCATTTGTAGATATGCACAAGTCAACATATGCACATGTGTTTGTATATATTTTATGTATGTGCGTATTGGGGTGGTAGCAAAATGATTATATTCACTTTATATACTAAAAAATTGCTTGGTAGGTAGCTTAAAGAAATTCTCTGCCAGTATGAGCTCTTAATATTAAGAGAAAAATTCTGCTCTTTTTAACTTCATATATAGGGAAATGTATACCCTAGTACCTACTATTTAAAAAAAAATATATATCGTCTCTCATCTTTGGCGGAAATTCAATTCTTTACAAAAATAGTAAATGATTCATTTTTTCGTACGCTTCATCGATTTCATTATAATTTTTTGTTAGTGTGTTATCGAATTCATGAAAAAAGTAAAAAACTTCTTATAACCACCCTAGTGTGTATATATATAAATATATCAGACATTACTTCCCGAGAAAAGGTAGCAATTTTACAATGAAAAATATGCCCATTTTTTAACACAGTAAAACAAAACTAATTATTTCCCATTGCAGCGCATTTTCTCACTGTATCCAGCCTGCTGGCGCTTACTTGATTGCATAATAATCATTTAAGCCAGGCTTATGCTGTTTGTTGTAGGGGTGAGCGAGGCACTGAGCATTGAAGCGGTGAGTTCTTATATTTTTTTATATAACGACATCTATACATATATACAAACACATGTATAAGTATGTGTGCGGTGACGCGGTAGGTAGGCACTTTGAGGCGTGTACGACGATATGTGCCACAATAACTCATAACTTCATCAACCGAAAACGCATATGGAGGAACAACAACTGCACTCGAGAGTAGAAGAGGTAATTAAGAAAAATATAAAATAAAAAACAAACGAAAAAGGAAACCATAAATAAAGAGGTAGAGAAAATGTAAAGCCATAAAACTAACAACAAAAAGGCGTTGCTGGGAAAAGCAACAATTTACCGTAATCAATGGATTTCGTCCACTGGTCATTAAGACAAATTATGGTTTACATATGAACATAGCTACATATACATAAATGTATATTAATATGTAAGCCGACATGAGATGTGTCTTATCCTAAGAGTGTAGCTATAAAGTGATCTTAAAAGAAAATAACAAAATGATCGTGTGTGGTTAAACGCAGCTTAGGTTGGAGGTATTGGTATAAGATATATGAGAATCTTTCAACAACTCAGCAAAAGTGCATACTTTTAAGAGACTGTGAGGTTAAGTAATGCGTCGCATTACTGTGATTAATTCTTTGTGTTTTAGCTTAATATTCTACTAATGAAGATTAATTTAAAATTAAAACGATATAACGCATGTGAGCTGGTTTCATATATATTAATACTAGCAGATTAACCCGGCTGTACACGGGTATTAAACAATAATTTTTTTCTTACGAAAGAACTTCAAGCATGAAAGTATATTTTTTTGCATTATTTTTATTTTTTTTTATTTTTGTAAAAAGATCTTTACTAGTTTACTTTCTCTACTCGTGCAAAATAATTAATTGAATCGAAGCTTCCCTGTAAACGATATTTGATGTTAATTTATTTTATGACAGCAATGTAAATTGATTTTCAGCACCTACGGCCTGCGATAGACCAACATACAATTGGCCATGAGTAAAACATGTTTTTCGTATGTCAATCCCTTAGCCTTGGTCTGGCCTTGGGACTTGTTTATAATTAGAGCGAAAGATGTTTTCACTGGAAACTGAAGCCGTTTGAAGGGGAATAGCAGACCACTTGGAATCATTGCAATCCTCGCGCTGCGTCTTCGACGCGGCGTCTATCGATTTGAATTTTATGCCTTCGGGAACGTTTTGAATAAGAATGAAATTCCTTTCCGTCCAAATTCCCAATATCAGGTTATATTGCATCTATTAAAATTTCTAAACTATTGACTAGTTGGCCTAGAGACTCATCCAGAAGAATATTACAATTGCTGCTTAAATTTGGAGTGGAAAAAATGCCTTCTCCAAGTTTGAGCAGTTACTGTGGAATATCACCATCTGTTATTCTATAAAGATAAACTCTCATATTCGTCCGTAATTTTATATTTTCAATCAAAATTCATAAGGGCGACGATATAAGGTATGCTTTGATGATATCTGCTCGCGTACCTCTGTTAATGACATGAAGAATCTGTCGAAAATCTTCAGCAAATACAAAAGCTATCCCGCCCATGAGAGCAGCGGAGCTTCTAAGGTCTTTTAATAGTCTGTCCACGGCCTCTATATGTGTTTTATGGCTTATGGTGCATTCATCCCACATAATCAATGAGGCGTCTTGCAATAGTTACTCAAGGTGCTCATTTTTGCGGATAGAATACATTGATTGTTGTTCACGATTTATGGATAAGGGAAATTTCAAAGATGAATGATCAGTTTTCCAATTCTTTAGGAGAGTTGCAGAGTTGTTATTATTCACGCTATAACTCCCGCCTGTATCAGTGTGCTGTAGCTTAGCTAAATGTTAAATAACATTTTCTGTATAAATTTAACACATAAGTAAGTAATGTTCTTTTTGTATTTACGCTCTTAAGTCGGTTAAAATATAATATTTTCTGAATTTGTTTTTTTATAATCAGGATTCAAAATGATTCAGGCCACTTTACATTTCATGCAATGGTTTTGTCAGCTATAGCGAACGGACAAAAAGCCAACTTATTTTTATATATGAGATACCTATATACTCGTAACTTATATAAATATTGTTTTGATATTAAGTCCAGTAAATAAAATCATTTTTCAAATACTTAGTAATACATCGCGTTATGTAATTGAGATAGTGTTTCGACAATGTAAAGATAAGACTTCCCACAAAAAAGACTTCAAGAATAATTATGCGATTTTTTGAGCCTGTATTGTTTCAGCACGTGAAATGGAAAATACGAACAGTACTTATGATCCAAATACCATTACAATAACTCACGGGCTCTGTTAGTTTCGCCGCGGTAATTTTGAAGTCAAAGTTGTGCCGCCTCTGGAACCACAATTCTTGAAAATATAGTTAAAATAATGAAAGCTGACGAATCTGACCTTGATGTAAGCACTGCTTCGTTTGTCTCGCAAATAAAAATTGCACAAAAACCCTTTGGAACCATCTAAATAAGGCTGGCTACAAAATAAACTCGATGCAAAAAATCTATCCATTTCTGAAACTTATGTTTATAGGTAATAGAAAGTGATCGCGGTCGAATTACGGTGTTAAGTTTTGGTGGGAGAGGAATTTTATTCCATCAGAATAAATACAGGCCGCACATATCGATGATGTTAAACTCCAGAAGCTCCAGGAGCTTGGTTCGGTAGTTTTAGTATCAGGTCAATTGGAAATGCAGTGGCCAACCATATTAAGGTAACATTGTTTTGGCAGAATTTGTTTTTTTAAACAAGCTAATTCTCTTCAAGGGTGATACACTGATTATAGCGACCCTCCAACTGCTAGATACCATCATTGTAGTACAATTTGTTCTTTGCTTAAATATAGGTCTCAGTTTCGGCGATCACATAGTCATTTGACGAAAACTTCTTCACAGTGAGCATTCTCTTTAGATCTGAGAACAGGAAATAGTCGCTGGTGGCCAGATCTGAAGAATACGGAGGATGCAGAAGCACTTCGAAGAACAAATTATTGATTTTTTGCCATTGGTTTCATTGACCTGTAAAACGGTGCATTGTTTTGGTTAAACATTACTTTCTATTTCTTAAACTCGGTCTATGATATATAACAGTCACTGTTTATGCTCCTTCATTTTTCAAGGAAGTCAGCTTATCAGTCGACTTTTTCAGCTTGTTGCAGCTGAGTCTTTCCTTGCTTTGGATCGGGTTCATCGTGTGCAGTCCACTCGAATGACTGTGGTTTGGACTTCAGAGCAAAATGATGGAGCCATGTTTCATCCATTGTTATGTACCACCCTTGCACTCATTTACAGTGCATTCAGGCTTAATCTAGGAGTGGCCAACCTCGCCATCCATAGCTTCGAGTGTCTTTATGATAAGACTGGTATGGCTGCCGGGCCATAGTGAAGCCGCAGGTAATTTGAAAGCTGATGAGCTAGCAAGGAAAAGAACTCTAGAAACACTATAAGTAGAATGGGAACGGGATAGTGCTCCCTTATCCCGTATCCCTTGTATTCTACTATTAGATAGCTGGGCTTGGCGGAAGCTAGTCACCATCAATACATGCGCTGTCGTAAAAGCCGTTTGGCCCAAGATTGATTGCAGGAGATCAAGCGATCCTAGTTGTGTGACTTTTAACAGGCCATTGCTATTGAATATACGAACCTTTAGAGATTCTACCGAATTTGCGGGAGTTGAAATTAAACGCCGGTGCAAATTTGTATTGGCTACCACGTTTTTTTCTAATTTATTAGTTCGAAAAAGGAATTCCTCTATTTTCAATGGCTTCAGGTGCGATTTTCGATCAGCCATCTATCCTAATCTAAAGAGCTTTCAAAATAAATGCCTGGCTAAATATTTTGCAGCTAAGAAAATGCTAAAAGGCTTAATTGAGTCGGTCTTTAGGTGAAATCGTGTTTTTCAGAAACTACATGACCAATTTCATCACATTTTTTTGATGATCTTATGTACACATCTTATACTGTGGAAATGAGCGAAAGCGCCAGTCTACATACTTCCCATATAAGAAACTTGTAAATTCCATTTGAAAATTTCATATTCTTTTATCCAAATCAAACATCAATGAAGTTATAAGTTAAAAACTTTGCATAAATAGACAGAATTAAGATCTTACGCTCAGAAATTGTCTAATCCGTAATATAAACTCTCAAGGTTTCAGACGCCAATATTTCCATATGGGCGCCAGTGCATTTGGCTGAATTTTTAATCAACATATCGGTCAATTTGTGAAGTTTTGAAATATGGGGAGAACATTTTGTGATTATTTTGAAATTTTGGGAGAATATTCTTGTGAAAGCAGCATTCCTTGTGCCAAAATGGATAAATTCGGGATACCTTCGTTAGCTTCCATATACCTTATAAAAATACTTTCTGACTTCCTGTTAACTTTATACCGCATATATCGGCCAATATGTAGAAAATCGTAATAAAATAAATAGTTTTATTACAATAACACTTTATCTTCCAGCCTAAGGGCTACTACTACCCTTAGCCCCAATACACTTAATATAAGAATTTTCACTCATCCGCTGGACTTTATTCCTTAGATTCTAGTAAATCTGTGAAACCTCTAAATTAAATACGGAGAGTTTTAATTTCTGATGTGTTGCAATAAAAAATTTGACAAAATCTTGAAATTATAAAACAGTTTAAAACTACCCGTTGGCCTTATAATACAAATTTGTATGACATCAATTCATGAATTACCACAGCTTCAGTGAACTACATATATGTATATAACCAGAATATGTGTATAGACCAGAATGATATTAAGAATTCCCAAACTTTTGCTGATGGTTTTCGAATTTAAATCACACCTAAAATATACAATAAATTATAAAAATATCGAACAAAAAAATTCCTTAAAATTTTGTATTTCTAACCAAATTTCATGTACGAAATCATAGCGAATGTTGGAAAAGGCCCAAGGTTTTATCAAAAGCACAATCCTACGAGTGGTACAAAGCCTTCAAAAACGGCCCAGAAATCGGTGAAGACATGCCTCATTCTTAACGACTTTCGAGCTCTTCAACTGATGAAAATATTTAAAAAATAGTGAAGAATATGGTGCTGGAAAATCATCCGGCAAGTGTTAGAGAGATGGAAAGAGAGTTCGGCATCTCTCGTGAGTGTTACCGAAATTAAAGTCAGAAATGCAATGAATACCGTCGATCAACCGCCGCATTCACCCACTCCGTTTGGCTCCGTGTGATTTTTTCTTGTACCCCTAACTGAAACTGCTGCTTCATGGAACCCGTTTTCAGCCCATCGAAGAGATAAAACAAAATTCGCTGAAGGTGCTGAAAGGCATTCCAAAAGGTGCTTGTTTCGAGAACTGGAAAAATCGTGGGGATAAATGTATTACATCTGGTGGGGATTACTTTGGAGTCGAAAGGATATATATTGATGAACAATTAAGCATTTTTATTTTATTCCCTATTTCCGAGTACTTTTTTGTCAGAATATATGTTCCATCGTTTCGCAATATTTGCTAATCTGAAGTTTTACCAACACATGAAGGTATTTGGCCGGCTTTGATTCTTGCAACTTGCCACAGTATAAAATTTTCGATTATACGTGAGCTTGAGTCTTCACTACTTGTTTTATTTTATTTTGAGGTAACAAATCATATTCGTAATTATAATTTTTACTTAAAAATTGTGGGCTTCATATAATTTACAACAACTTGTGAGTCTCAATGTGCTTATTCATAGAGGAAACACATTTTTCAAAAAAAAAAAAATTAAAAATAAATTGTAAATATTAAGTTCACATGTTTAATTTAAATTGAATTTTGAAATGTAACAAATCTGGTTTTTATTATTAATTCTTTGGTAAACATGACTATAACTTGAAATTGATATTTGGCGTTTCATTTGAACTTTGTGTTTCGATTTATGAAATCATTTATTACGAATTCAAAAATTCTACCAACGCACTGGAGCGTTAACTCGCACGCCAATAATTCATAAAAATTTCAAAAAATATACATTTCCATAAACGCACATATGTGTGTGAGTGTATGTGTAGCAGTAACATTTTTATGCACAGCCATATAATATTTCAGGTATTTACACAGCAAAACCAGGTAGCCGTAGCTACTAGGAAATTAGGAAAGATATTAAAAATGCAAACTACCACGCACAGCAGTGGGCATAAGCAATCGTAAATATGCATGAGAACATATTTTCCCATACCGCCAACATTAATTTACTACACAAACACACGCACACATATACATATACATATTTTTCAAATCAACGTTGCTTTGTTTATGTATTCGTTACGCTTTTGGCGTAGGCTGTATCTGCCTACCGATACAGCAGCTAAATCATTTTTTAATATATGCAAATTCAAAATGTTTCAACGCATCTTGTGAGCATTAGCCAACGCTTCGACGACAGCTAGGGGCTCCTTTTAATGCGCTGGAACCTGTTTTTTGCTTTAATTTATTGTTATTGTTTTACTTTTGAATATAATGAGGCGCGGCAAGGAAGCAGCACTTGAAATGAACGACTTTTTTCAAATAAAAAAAGACAATAAAAATACCCAAATCCTCAATGAACTTCACGCAACAAATCGAACGCCATAAAAAATAATTTAAATTTCCAAACAAAAAAAAAACAACAAAAACTCAATTGTGCCACATAAAAGCGCACAACAGCTCAGCATTGCGCACACATTTCTGTTCGAACCAATACAGAACTCGGCGTCCATACGAAATTAATTAATTAACTAATTAATTACTTGTGTATGTCTGTCTGTACTCGCAGCAGAGTGTGTGTGTGTCGGTGGAGCAGTGCTTTTTATTGAAGATGTATATGTGCACCTATGTAACGGGTGATTTTTTTGAGGTTAGGATTTTCATGCAGTAGTATTTGACAGATCACGTGGGATGTCAGACATGGTGTCAAAGAGAAAGATGCTCAGTATGCTTTGACATTTCATCATGAATAGACTTACTAACGAGCAACGCTTGCAAATCATTGAATTTTATTACCAAAATCAGTGTTCGGTTCGAAATGTGTTTCGCGTCCGTGTCCGATGAGCGATGAGGCTCATTTCTGGTTGAATGGCTACGTAAATAAGCAAAATTGCCGCATTTGGGGTGAAGAGCAACCAGAAGCCGTTCAAGAACTGCCCATGCATCCCGAAAAATGCACTGTTTGGTGTGGTTTGTACGCTGGTGGAATCATTGGACCGTATTTTTTCAAAGATGCTGTTGGACGCAACGTTACGGTGAATGGCGATCGCTATCGTTCGATGCTAACAAACTTTTTGTTGCCAAAAATGGAAGAACTGAACTTGGTTGACATGTGGTTTCAACAAGATGGCGCTACATGCCACACAGCTCGCGATTCTATGGCCATTTTGAGGGAAAACTTCGGACAACAATTCATCTCAAGAAATGGACCCGTAAGTTGGCCACCAAGATCATGCGATTTAACGCCTTTAGACTATTTTTTGTGGGGCTACGTCAAGTCTAAAGTCTACAGAAATAAGCCAGCAACTATTCCAGCTTTGGAAGACAACATTTCCGAAGAAATTCGGGCTATTCCGGCCGAAATGCTCGAAAAAGTTGCCCAAAATTGGACTTTCCGAATGGACCACCTAAGACGCAGCCGCGGTCAACATTTAAATGAAATTATCTTCAAAAAGTAAATGTCATGAACCAATCTAACGTTTCAAATAAAGAACCGATGAGATTTTGCAAATTTTATGCGTTTTTTTTTTTTAAAAAGTTATCAAGCTCTTAAAAAATCACCCTTTATATGTCTCTCTTGGTTACGAGGGAGCAGCATAAAGCAAAAAAGCAACAATCAACAGTAAACAACAATTAATGCGCAATCAACAACATTCGATCGAATTCAATTTCAATTCTAAAGCAATTTTTCACTCACCGAGATCGTTTCATGCGATATGATTATGATTTAATTAAACTGACAATAAAGAGAGTGAGCAATAAAAAATAATTTCCTCTGGCGTCGTAAGGAGGCAGCAAGTGCAGATTTTGGCAGGTTGTTAAAAAAAAAACATGAAAAAATTTTAACTTTGGCTGCATTGAAGCTGTAACAGGCACGCTTTCACAAGGTTAATTTTTTACACTAGCATAAAAGGGTATACTATACAAAGAAATGTACCTTAACCCATTCCAATGATGTAATATAATATTCAGAACATAATTGTATCGATGATATTTGACACTTGAGAAAAGGAATGTGGCGGCTACAGTATGAAGATGGATAGAGGTTGTACTGTGTACTAGAGTAGCTGAAACCACTGTGGAGGAGAATAAGATTCGTCTGGAGTTCTATACCCCTACCGTTGAGCTTGGATGAGCTCCAGGGGTACATTGATAACATTGTCATTAAGGTACGAGGTAAATTTGAGATCACTCTCTGGAAGATAGTCCACAGGTGCTTAATTCTAACCAAGGGATGGTGCAATATGCTTAAATATCAAATTGTCAAAGACAACCGTCGTTCATTTTACAAAGCGAAGATCTCTTCCGAGCTTGGTGGCACGGAGTTGGCAGTGTCTGAATAAGTCAATTTTCTGGGCTCCGAATTAGACTCAACCTTATAGTGGAATAGGCACGTGAAATTAACACTGTTCAAAGCCACCAAGGCCCTTATGATATGGAGACGCCTAGCCGATAGATTCTGCGGCTGCAGGCTAAGTATCGTCTGGTGGCTGTAAGTTAAAAAACGTGTGGGATGCCAGCTTGTATACCATGGCCTCTTCGAGACAACGCAGTCTTCGGTAGGCTTTCAACTAACGCTGCAAAGATTCGCCAGTGTCTGCGCTTCTGGAGCAATGTGCACTTGCCCAACCGCAGAACTTGAAGTCCTGCTGTAGCTCACACCACTGCATCTAGTGACCAAATAGGCAGCGAAACATAATATGCTCCTAGCAGCAGATGGTTTTGGCAAAAGGAAAATAATGTCGTTTCAACTAATGAAGATCTTAGGGGAAGACACACCATAGGTCCCACCCTTCCTTCAAGAAACGGCGGTACGAAGAGGGTAAATTTCGCAAAGGAATTTACATTTACACTCCACAGTAAGACGGAGTGGAGTGATTTCACGCTCAACCTACTACAGAGCTCTCCATACCAAAGTGATGTTTCCTGAGCATTTTTTAGACAGAAATCTTTGCCATAAATCAATGTGCAGAAATCAATCTCCATCAAAACTATCGCAAGCAGTTTATCTTTATTCTCAGCGATAGTCAAACGGCACTAAAGCAATTTCAACTTATGAATTCAAATCGCTATTAGTGGAGGAGTGTATAATAAAGCTAAACCGCCTATCCGTTTGCAACAGTGTGTATCTGATCTGGATGCCGAAGCATAAAGGCACTGCAGGCTCAAGAAGCACTTGTTCAACATGGACATAGTCTCTTTCGCATACTGCCGGTTTTGCGACATGGAAAAGGAAACAATAAAAGGCCTGATTCTAGATTGCCCAGCAATTTTTAAAAGCAGGCTCAAAGCCCTAGGATCCTTCTACGTGGACAGCGATCACATCACCTCAATGACGCTTAGCAGGCTCCTGGAATTATTAGCAGGTCAAAACCTCAATTATTTTTTATCTATCTATCTGTGTATGGTACTTTACACTAAATAATGAAACAATTACTGTGTTTTTGTTTTTAAAAGAAATCATATCACTCTTGTTGGAAACCATTTATAATAAGAACCAGAACGTCTCATAAGAACTGATAACTTATCCGCTTTATGAAATATGAAAAATTTCAAAGACTTTGATGGGAAGAGATTTATCGATAAAATATTACGATTAATTTGTATACTTGTAAATGAATATAACACTTTTAAAGTCCTCTACAAAATAGTTTTGTAGCGAAGTCTGTGTGGTTATGTCAACACATTTCAGGGCTCTGAAAGTTGTCTTAGCTTCTCCATACAACATAATCAGAACCATAAAATCAGTAGCTGTAGCACATCAATGAGTAATATAAACATGGAGCGATGGGACCTCTTCGAACATCCAGTTTCTTAACTAACCTAATTACGGAACGAATACTGGATGTGTCATTAGAAAACCAAAGACAAAAATTGGCCAGGAAGCGCATCACGTAATATTGCGATGACGATTTCACACAGTGTGCCAGCCCAATATCTAATGCAGCTAATAACACAACAAATCGCAGACTGCTTCTATCAAAATTTCAAACAAATCAGATTGTAGAAAAATAGGAAGGGAGCAAGCAGACTATCTTCGATTCTTGTTTAAGGAATGCCAATCACGAAGTGAAATCAAAAAGTACTTGAATTTTTTTTATGTGATAATTCTTGTGCTTCGATGGTGACTGTAAAAAAATGTTATAACGAGTTTCCGCATGGTCGTAAATCGAATGCCCCGAAAACGAAGTATCACGAAGGAAAACGGAACAATAAGTTACGACTTCAATTGCGCGATAGAATAACGGAACAACAATCTTTTATTAGCAGTAACTCACGAAGCTGACGTTGACCCGCAAATTCGAAAAACAAAGTCTAAGGCTATCCTATCGGCCGTAAGACTACTTCACTGCAGTGTTTGACCCGTTTAAGCAAGATTCGAAGAAGTTTCTACAACGTTTAGTGACGGCAATGAAATTTATGGCAGATCCATTAATATACAACAAATACTAAAGAACAGGCGAAACTTCAAAATTGACTGGGGAATTTGAAGTGGAACCGCGTGTTGAAAGGAAGAAGTCTAGAACTGTCCTATTGGCCGAAAAAGTAACATTTAATGGATATACATATATTAGATACCAAAAACAGTCGAAACATTGAAATTTACCCGCGAACCCTTTTCCAAGAAAGTGAAAACTATACTAACGTCCAAAAAGATGACGGCTCCGTCTTCGGAGTTTCTCAAGGTGTGATTTTCATGGACTACCTGCAGAAGGATATAGTATAAAGTTCAGTACTCATTCCATTTCCAGGACGCTTACTTCCAGCACCAGCTTTTTAAGAAGATTGACTAATTTTCTTTTTCATTCTTTACTGATTATAACTATGTAGTTATTTTATAACATAAAACAATACTAACAAGTCTGTCTGCTGATACGACCACAGTCAAGGTCACGAAAACAAGAGACACATAAGCAAGTACATGTGGGAACAATAATTTCTTATTAAAAAGTAGCATATCTAAAAATAAAACAAAACACTCACACAAGAGCCATTTAGTTAACCACACCACTAAAGATAGCAGCCGCTATCCGCCCTTACCGCCGCCGCATTGTTGACAGCACCGCTGTCGCGGCCACTTGAGCTGGTCAATAAATCACCATTTGTCATGCCAAGCGACAAACACTCAACGATGGACTCAAGATGTGCACAGTGGGTGTGTACATACGCAGACCCGAGTTCGTTGCAAGACAATGGCTCATAAGAATGAGAAAATTGATGGTCAAGCGAAAGGAAATTGGCTTCTTAAAGCCGCATAATATGTGGGAAGCCGGCGTGTAGATATGTATACACACTTTTGCCTTCTATACCTTTTAATGGTTTGTTGAACGAGATCTTCAATTTACTGCTTATGTTGCAATTTGCGCTGCACTCTGTATTCACCCTCACTCGTGTATATTCCATATAATTTAGCAGTGTGTGCAGACTGCGTAATACCTGTTGCGGCGCCAGTTGAAGTTGGTTTCTTTCTTGTATTTTATTTCTTCGGTGCAGCTGAAATTAAAACTGTAAATGATGAGGTGTGATGAAGGGCTCTACTTAATTTATGATACATTGTTTCGATTTTTTATAGGGTTACCGCTTTTGGGATTCGTTAACCATAGAATCACGTGAATACTTTTTGATACTGTAGTGATTGAATTAAAATTAAATCTATAGAGATAGACTTTATGATGCATAAATAGAGCAATGAGTTTTATCAAAAAATTTTAAGAGAGACTTTAATACTCCGAAGACGATGACTTTAATTGAGATAGAGTGATTGAAAGTTATGGAATGCACAGCGACCTGTAGTCTATTGCGCCTTCTCCTTTTAACGCAACATTTCATTTAATCCAATTGAATAAAAGAAAACAAATGGTCCTGACATAATTATTATGAGGTTTTCTCTTGTTTGATTCATTTGTTCGATAGCCTGACTTCTCTTTCTATGCTCTTATATCTTCTAAGTCATAGAAACAGCACAGATCCGTGAAACAGTATCACAAATGATACTTAGTCTGCCGTGACCTGTACAAAATCCCACTAGTTGTTTCGCATGAAGATGGATTAGTTTTTCAAACCATTTTTATCGAACTCTCCCAGAAACAGCATTGATTGACGTCGCCCGGGCATTTCTTGCCACTAAGAAATGAGAGAAAGAGTTGGTTAGGGATCGCTTCACAACGGATTCTGACAAGGCCCACACAGCCACCGCCTTATGACGTCACTACTGCAAGAGAGTCGTAGACGAATACTGTAATAATTTTAATCAAAATGGTTTAGTTTTGAACACGTGTGAAAACGGATTTCGTGAATTTAAAAAAAAAAAATGGAAAAAGCAGACAAGGCGATTAGGTTCTTCTTTGTGGAAGGAAAATCTCACAGAGAAATAAAATTTGCCTTATCGTATTGGCAGCCCTACTCCGCGTGTGAGAGGCGAGATGGCAAGCATTTGAAAAGCTAGCATTGGCCAAACCGATACTGCATACAAATGTGATCGTGAGAAAACCGTCGACGCAATGGAGGAGGCTACGTTGTCTCACCGCAAAGCAGGAGCTCAATCGAAGAAATATGGATTACCTGGTACATACTAGAGACCAATAAACTGTTTTGAAGAAGTCGAAGTAGTTCAAGGCTATCCTACAGGTCGAAAAGATGTCGCCACCATTTTTTGGGCTTTACAAGATGTATCTACACCGACTACTTACGCGGGGAAGGTCAAAGCGGTTTCACTTTTATGCCTGCTCCTCGTCAAATTGTAGAAAAAAACACAATATTTATATTTTCAATATTTTATTGTTTTAATTCCATCGAAAAAACCAATGGATATTTTATATCTGACACTTTAAACCTTGGTGAAAAGAATTATAACAAAAATTTAGAGTAAAATTTGAATCCATGAACTATGCGCCGAATCCTAAACATTTTTGTATTATAATATATATTCGAAACAGATAAAGGTTAAATAATAGTATTGTGTCTAAAAAACTTAGATCTCAAGACGAAACATTTTGCATAAAATTTATCTTGAATATTTTTTATTTTTATTTTATTGTGAAGGCTACTTAATTTTTCATATTTATGAATTAAAGAATCATTAAAAGTCTTTTTCAAGGCCTTGAACCTCAAAACCAAACCAGAAGTAACTTAGAATAATCTATACTAATCTGTATTATACCCGACTATATGCGCCCGCTGTCAAATTGAATTTTGAGTACGTACTGTAGATCCTAACCTTCTGAATGCTGTAGTAGTATTCAGAAAGACATTTGAACGAGAACGTAACACCTTATGGAATGTCCGAAGATTATTAACTTTAGCACCCGGAATAAGATAAAAAATAAGTTCGATATAAGTCATCCGGAGAGCAAGAACAAATTCATGCAAGGCAAATCAGTAGATAATTTTTAAAAGGCAATAAAAAAAAACTCAATCACAATAGAATAAATTTCTTTTGGAAACAATTTACAACCTGAGGACAGGGAGTGGACTTGGAACTTTTCAGGGTTAAAAACGGGTTACTTAATTTTTGACAAAACTGCGAGTCCTATAAAGAATAATTAAAATATGGCGAAGCTCTAGGTAATGATAATATCTACAAATTTTCTATTTACACTTTGAAATCCGTAAAGGAAAAAACCCTCATTTCGACTCAAAATCGACTGGTTTCAAAATAAGTGTTGGAAATATTATTTGATCTCAATTAGATGCGGGTTTCTGAAAATTGTGAAAATTTTCCAACTATTTCGCATCTTTAGAGAACCGACGAAGATATGTATCTTATTTTGTCCGTGTCTTTCAACATGTTTAGGATGTTTTATTCTTTGAAGAAGTCCAAAGTCTGAAAGTGTTTTTTCAAAGCTGAAAATTTAAATTTAATGATTCGAACTTAAAAGGCTTGACGAACATATGTACTATGCACTATTATTTCTGTGAGTTTTATTTTATGATTTCGCAGTTTCGAGATTATAGGTTTTACGAATTCACCTTGAAGTAATGGAGAAATATCCTCGCAGAAAATTTTAATGTTTTATATATTTTTTGGAAAAGCATATATTTTGCAAAAATAAACTTTATTATTTTTTCACTGTCTAAACAAACTGGTTATTCAAAAAAACGTAATTTTAATTTGTGGTGGTTTATTTATAGTTTCATACATTTTCGCTCACCTGCGATGCCTTTATTGCATGAGATTTACGCTGCAGAGGAATAAATCATTTCTGCAACTGAAATTAAATAACCCACCCTTCACATATTATATTTTTTCTGTGTGCACTTAAAATTTATGATCAAGTTTAGAGCGCTGTTCATTTCGAGCGAACTGATTTAAGAGTCGAAGGCGCTACGAAATCGTTTTTACCGCATTGCAGCAGCGTGCGGTGATTTACAAATACAAGTTTATGGAGAAAATTTAATGTTTCGTTTAATTACATAGCAAAACAATTTAAATTAAATTTTCAAAATATATAATAAATTGCTTGGCATTAAGAAAAGTCAAACTATTTATTTTGTACGCAACAAAATCCCACGGAAGTTGCGGAAGTTATACCTTAAGCAAGTGTTAACCACAAAATGCCTTTACACTACATTAAAAAACAATATGTGCATTTATTTGTAAGTCTTTTCTGACATTAGGGTGGTTGTAAATTATTGTAATTATTATTTGGTTTTTAGCTTCAGCTGGTAGTGAACGAGGGTAAGCCGAAATATCTCCTGTCATCAAACAAACAATCGTCGCACTCGCGACTTGGCTCCCACGTCACTGTTGACAGTCATAACTTCCAAGTCGTAGATAATTTCGCCTATCTTGGAACCAGCGATAACAACAACAACAGTGTCAGCCTCGAAATTCAACACAGAATAACTCTTGCCATCAGGTGCTACTTCGGACTGAGTAGACAATTGAGAAGTAAAGTTTTTTCTCGACAAACAAAGTCACTACAAATAAGTCACTCATTATTTCCGTCCTTCTATATGGCGGCATAGACGATGACAACATCTGATGAGTCGATGTTACGAGTTTTCGAGAAAAAGGTTTTGCGAAAGATTTACGGCCCTTTGCGCGTTAGCCGCGGCGAATATCGCATTCGATGGAACGATGAGCTGTACGAGACATATGACGGCATTGACATAGTTCAGCGAATTAAGAGACAGCGGCTGGATAAAAACACTCCAGCTCTGACAGTGTTCGACGCTCTACACGCCGGGGGAAACAGAGGAAGGCTTTCAAGGCTGGTTAAAGAATGTTAATCTCGTTACCAATGGCATTGAGCCACTTTGTGATAAGACTAGCATGGGTATCAGGTCCCAGTGGAATCGCAGGCAACTGTAAAGCTGACGAGCAGGTAAGGCAAGGCAACCTATCGCCACTAACAATAAAATGGGAACTGATTATCTACTCTTCTCCAGCCCATAGCCCATCACCGAAGCTCAAATAGCACTGAGCTTTTGGCATAAGATCGATTGTAAGAGGTTCAGTGAGCTCTTTGACTTCAATAAGTTTAGCTTTTCTCTAGTTGTAATGGTTCTAACAGAACATCGCCTTTTTGGCGTCCACGTTGTAATCTTGGGAATCTTATCGGATGCCTACTGCAGGAGCTGTATGGAAGAAGACGAGCGGAAACTTATATTTATATGCAGTATTTTATCGTAGATACGAAGGAGTGTAGATGGATACTTTAGAGAAAAAGTATATCTTCATTCGCTCTAATGCCTTCTAAACTTTTTTGTCTTGTTAAACCGGTCTCAGCTGATTCTCGAATTTATATACGACACTATTTCATATCGATTTTCAGCTGATTCTCAAATTTATGTATATATGTATTACACGATTTCATATATATGTATATGAGACTTTTCTCCTATACAAAAAGAATTCTCAGAGTATATTAGCAATAGACTAGCCTTTAGAAGTCGTAAGGAAGCATATTCTCGCAAACTTTAAGCACCACCCTAATATACCACGGATATACATACACACATATGTATCTCCCTTTGAGTGAGTAAGAAAAACAATGTGCGGCTTCACTGATTTGCGGTAAACTTGTAAACAACTATTCTAACAACTGTAATAAAAGACAAAATGACAACAAAATGAAGGCAACAGCAAGAACAACAGGAAAGTACACCAAGAACTACGAAGAAGAAATATAACAATAATACATTTATAATACATACATACAAACATATGTAGGTACAACGTAGGCAGTCATTGCCGGCGGCAATAATGGTACAAAGTCAAAAGTAATAAAATTAAGGAAATTCTAAAAATAACAGATAGGCACAGGAAAAACAACAAGACAAATGCCAGAACCACACGTGAACACTAAGGTCTCTACGTATTATACATATGCATGTATGTATGGTTTACATACACATATGCTACATATGTAAGACTGTGTGTTCTACTCTTGTGCACATTCGAAAGTTAAAATTTTCGTGAAATTTGTAACATGAACTATTTGTAAACATTTCCAACAACAACACAAAGTAAACTGCTAGAGTAATGTGGTAAAAGACAGCCGCTTCATTTCGTTAAAAGATACAGCGCAGATACAGATAGATGTAGGGTAGTCAAGGGTGGTTGTTATAAAGTAAAAGTAGGCGCAGTTTGCACCCAGTGGAAAATTGCTGATGCTTGAGGAAAACATTGTGTGTTTTAACTAAGAAAATTAATGTCGTGGTATGATGCTTAAGACATAAATTTAAATAGTTAAGTGGATGACCCCACATAAGTCATAAATAAGTGCAAAAAGGATTAAACTACCAATTTTCTAGTAAATAAAGTTCTCTCAGAACCATGGTTTTGGCCTTTTCAAATGAATATACATTGTCATGAACAAAGTATCTTTCCTATAGATATTGCTGGTTCTCAGTTCATTAGAAGATAGGACGATTGAAAACATTTTTCCGTGAAAAGCTTGGTATTCCGTTCTAAACATGAATAATTAGTGAAGCCTTCACAATAAAAAATCACAAAAGGAGTGAGTAGCAATGAAGCGGTCTTTTGCAGGAACGAATTCGATAAAACCAATTTCTGAGTGCCTTTTTCACTAAATCAAGTCGTATGTTATATAAAGCACGCTCAATATTAACTTCTAAGGTTTGAAGAGAGTCTGGTTTATTGCTAAGGTCCAATAACTTCAAATAACCCCAAAAGAAGTAGTATAATGGTGTTAAATCACAGTTTCTTGGGGGCCTTTCATTGTCACAATTTCTTGGTATAATCGAATCTCCAAACTTGTCTCGCATTAATTCGGTCACAGGACGTGCTGTGTGGCATGCAGAACCGTACTGTTGGAACCAGTTGATGTCAGTATCAAATTCGTTCAATTGCGACCATAAAAAGTTGGCTATTTCGATCTATATCGCTCTCCATTGACAGCAAAGTCACCAGCTTCATTTCAAAAGAAGTACGAACCGATGATTCCAGGCTAAAACTGCACCAAACTGTCAATTTAAGTGAATGCAGTGCTTGTTCATTATTAACTTGTGGACTCTCTTCGCACCAAAATTGACAGTGTTTATTACTGCACCACTCATATAAAAGTGTGCCTCTTCAGAGAAGATGATTTTCTTGAAAAAGTTGTTATCGTTTTCAAGTAGTTCCAAGGCAAAATCAGCAAATTCACGATATTTATGCTGGTCCAATGGCTTCAGTTCTTAATTTTATACGGATGCTTTCATGGTTTCTTGAAATAGGTACATATACTATATAAAAATGGCTTCACTGCGCTTTAGTAAAATCAGGTTGTTTCAAAATTTATCAGAAAAGCAAGGATTCTATGTGGTTAGTCTTAACTCTGTGTCTTATACAGAGCTACTCGGATTCATGATACTTTATATACACTCTGAAGGCTTTGGAAGATGAATGAAATGAAATATCAAATATAGCATAACAATAAGAGTTGAATCCATAATTCTCTCGAAGTCTTTATGACACTAGGTCAGGACAACGAGTCCGAGCAATATTTCTGTTTTCACTTAAATCATAAGCACGCCAATAATTGTAGAATATATAAAATATTATATCACAATAACCTTTATAATTATTCGAATTTTGCGTTTGTCAGAGTCTATTTGGGAGAAATTTGTACATACATATGTTCATGGGTATCATTAAGCAGGAGATTCTGAGACAATCCAAAAAGCAGTTGTTTTCATATTAATCAGTTCTGCTCACAGATTTTGTGAACTTTTTCTCTAACTAATGGTGTTTGATTATCCAAGAGCTCTATTTGAAAAGTATTGCACAAGAGGATAATATTCATAGCATAGTAAAGTGTTCAAACGATGAAAGAATTATAACTTGGTAGTATACAATGAAAAATAAAGAAATTAGAACTTTCTCAAGACTATTAATATTATAATGAGGGAAGGTCTGCAGACCTTTGAATAAATATTTCAGGAAAGCTTTTGAAGGGGTTTGAACTTGCAGACCTGGGGTTTAATTTGGTTAACTGAGTTAAGACCATCTACATAGATTGTCAGAAGAGCTATATACGAGCATACATACTCATATATTTTTTCATAATTTACCGTCGGCCTTCAAAGCCTTTTTATGCTCTCAAAGAAACTTTGGAAATCTTATAAAGTATAATGGACATCGTGACGAGGGGAGTCGATAAATAGAAAAGGATAAAAGTTGTAGAAATTTTTTCAAAAATATGGACTTACGCTGCTTATAGGATTAACAGAAAAAAATATAAATATGTATGTAGTGAGATTTTTATAATACTCATCAAGAAGAATTGCGAAATACAAATGTTTTTTTAAATTTCAAAGTCTTTTCTGGTTCAAACTTTTTTTTTACATTAACAATCAGAACTAAAAAACTTAATAAAATATTTTAAAATTTCCCAGAATATTTATTTGTGTGATGAAGAAGGATATGTGCTGTAGCGCAACCCACAAAGGAAAAGTAAACAATTCAAAAAGTCATACTTAGTTGCATAAGAAAACAACCGGAAGCAGTAGGAGCTGAGAACGCGCTCTCAGGACGAAGCAAAGTGTCAGATCTACAGCCTCGTATACATAGTATATGAATATGTGTGCGTGTTTGTGAAATTTTGTGCACATATGACAACGAAGTGTCAGAGGACTATCGAATGATAGCTGACAAAACACGTACGTTTCCAGCTATATGTATTTTACAGTACTGTGACAGCAACTAACGGTGCGCATGTTTTTCCAGCAATGCGGACAAAATTGAAACAAAACGTTTTTGTAACTAAAGACGATAAAATAAGTAAACAACACATGTGACTAACGAATCAACCAAAGTGATAGGAAGGATGTATATACATATATGTTTGTATATGTATGTATACATATGTTTGTATGTGTGTGCGTAAACCACAGACAACAGCATAATATTGGGTAAGGTCGATTGGGGTTGCTTGGGGTTTGCTGCATGAAGTGCGCTTGCCACATATGGGCGGTTGTATGCGCTCATTTGTTTGCACTAAATAGTAAGAATATCACTATACACACCCACACATACATATATGCAGAGTGGGAGCAAATAGTCGAGCCACAGGCGTGAGTTCAAATCGGCTCCCACCTACTCTATAACACCGAAGACACTACTAAAGGAGCCAAATGGCGTAAGAAATGGAAAACGTGCTGCTGCTCCCAATAAACAACAATACGCTGCACCAGCAGACGGTGAACACACCAATGATATAAATATATACATGTATGCGTGTATGTGTGTGCTCTTCGGAGTATATGAAAATATATTGGTTCTGTTGTGTAAGCTTCGGTTAATAGTTGGCGCTTGCATGTGGCACAACATTTGAAAGTGTAGCGTACAAGAACATACACACACACACACACAAATGTACATATAAATTCACTATAAAATTTATCGGAATAATATATATTACATTGGGGTTTTGTGTACACACAGTGGCATTGAATTACCAATAAAATAACAATTAGTCGACGCCACAATGTGCTCGTGAAGAGATAGCTAAGAACGGCGTGGCAAGCGTTGCACGTACGAACACTTTCTTAAATGTGAAGACATACAGAAACACATACACAATACATACATATATATATGCATATTCATACAAACTTACACATACACATGTGGTTTACACACATGTTTCACCATGGCATACCCAAAACAGCAGCAATTTCAGCTAAAAAATTCAGTTTGTTT
Source organism: Bactrocera zonata (assembly GCA_037783105.1). Classification (NCBI taxonomy): domain Eukaryota; kingdom Metazoa; phylum Arthropoda; class Insecta; order Diptera; family Tephritidae; genus Bactrocera; species Bactrocera zonata. The sequence continues at coordinate 70,166 of JBAWJQ010001023.1, forward strand.
TCATTTTACCCCGATTTGTCTAATTGGAAATATGTAGGGGGAATTTTTGAAGGTTACTTGCAGCAATAAATATAAGTAAAAGAATCAATAAGACGCTAAATATTCAATGTTTGCGTACAAAAGTGAAGATTTGAGACGCCAAATTGACCTAGATGAGAAATTGTTGTTCATTTGATATCTTCATTGTAGTGACGTAGAAATATTTGTGAAAAAGAATTCTGTGGAGCTCGTGGTTTTACGGCCGAAACATCTTGAAGTTGCACATGTTGCCCTAGGCGCAATAATTTTTGATTACTTTTCTTTCGAAGCGCGGCATAAAACAAATTTTATAAATAGCAACTTAAAACAAATTAAGTATAATTTGTTATCGATTATATGTATACTTGTATAAAGAGGGTGTGCCGAATAATACCGGACGGAAACTGAATGAAATTGGATAAACTCGACATTTACGAATCTATTTGGTTGAGAAAATATAGATTGACATATGCATCTATCAATAGCCGATGAAATTTGTTGCAGTATTCACTCAAAGTCAAATTAGTTGCTCCTTATAAACTTTTTTCTGCATATTTTGTATATAACGGGTGATCTAAGTGGATGAACTGTTTTCAGTAGCCTTTTTTGGACAGATCACATTATAAGTGAGTTGTGAAATCTTAAATTGAAGTCGTATAAAATACAGCTTGTGCAATAAGTGATCTTTTAAAAAGTTCCAAGAAGATCCGATGTTTTCGAGCCGAATTTTGTTTAAGGATGAGGCCATTTCTGTCTCAATTGGTATATAAACAAGCAAAATTGCCGCATTTGGAAGAGATTCAAGAGCTGTCATTTCATAAAGAAAAGTGGTTTGTAGGCCGGTGGAATCATCGGTCCATATTTCTTCAAAAATTATGCAGGTTATTTGAGCCTGAAATTGGAGCTCTAGATCTTGGCGACATTTCTTTTCAACAAGACGGCGACACTTCGATAAACAAATAATTTCATGTTTTGAGCCACAGACTTCCTGTGAGTATATGTAAAGTCTAAAGTCCTCTCGAATAATACCGCTTCAATTCAGATCTTGGGACAAACCATCACGCGTTTTATGCGACAATTACCAATCGAAATTCTCGAATGAGTCGTCAATCATTGTACTCAATGGATGAAACATTTGAAAGAGATATTCTTCAAAAAATAATTGTAAAGGAATGTTCTTTAGAATGATAATAAACATTCCTCATCATATAGTAGAAAACCTCTAAATTTATCACCCTTTATATATTATTTGGTACACTTTTGATGGTTATACGAGCATCCTTAAAAATTATATATTAAAAATTTTAATCGACCAAAAGTGTAAAAATCCTCCTCTTTTAAAAAACGCTGACATTTGAACATTTCTTAATTTCTAGTTATCACCGTAGTGAAAGTCTCTAGTATAAAATTTTTGTTTAAGTTTCATCCATGGAGAAGGATGGAATCACAATTGCAGTGGAGATCCCTTTATTAGCACCGTTGACATTACGGTGTAACTGAAAATTTATTTCTTAATTTTCTTTAAAAAGTTTAATTTGTTATCGTCGAAATAAGTTTAAATATATCCTAACTTTACTAAAACAATCCTGTAGGTTGCCTTCTGAATGTCGGGATTTGGCAACCCTAGTTTTGCAATCTGCCAACTCACAACTTTATCGTAAAGTTTGACCAGCGTTAACAGTAACTTCAAATATTATTCTCGACCAAAAAATTTAGTTAATCGCGAACATTTTCTCATGATGTTTTTTTTTACAAATTTCGACGCGGATTAACACAGCAACAGTGCATCGGTGAGCTTAATTCAGTTTTTGGCAATAAGACCCCATCACCAGGGTTTAATGATTGTTAATTCAATCGAGGTCGTAGGTCGTTACAAGACAAATTTCGTAACGGTCGTCCAAAATCACTTCTTGTTTAGACAACTATCGATGCTGTGTGCAAACTGATATTTCAAGATCGTCATGTGACCTATCGTCAGACTGAAAGTTGTTGACGTTTGGTCCCATACAATTTGTCAATCGCTCGTGTCGAGGGAAATATACAATAGCGGTGCTCCGAAACATGTCTATCACATCTATGAATCGTGAAGTTAAGCGTATGAGCCCGAAAGTAGACATCATGGATGTTTCAAGATGAGCCGAGTCCAACAAAAGTTTTTCGCACACGAAGCACTTCCAAGCAAATGGTTGCCTGTTTTTTGGAACAACTGGATATATCGCAACCCTACCACAAGAACTGCACAGAACGGTAAATTATGAGTAGTACACAACAATTTCTTTGTCAGTTGTCTTTCAAAAAATTAAACGCCGAAAAAACGCTCCCACACACCGACTGAAAGAGCTTTTGAGCTTTTGAAACATCACTTTGATAAGGCATCCACCGTATTCTACTGACTTGGGACCGAATGACTTCTTTTTAATTCCCTAATTATTTATTTAACTAATAGGTCAACGTTTTTCGTCACCCAAACTTACGTTCAGAACGCATGTTTTGGAGATATCTCAATCGGGGAAGCAAAAGTGTTTCGACAATTGGTTGAAATTGGATTCCTCCGAAGAGAAGGATTCAAATTTTATTGAACATGTAATAGACAATAAAATAATGCCACTGAAATTCATATCTGTTTCGAAGTTTTCAGATACGAACTAGAACAAGCTCAGGACTTTGAGAAAATTTTTATATGGAAAACAATTTCAAGTTCAATAGACACTAGCACTTAAACTAATGACAAAGTAACGGGTGGGCCATCTAACGTTTTAAATTTCAATTATCTATATTTCGACATTGCAAACGTCAAATACCATTCGGAAAGTGACATATATTCAGTAAAAAGTCTAAAATTTACGAAATGGGTCGCTATTCATCAGAAAAAAACTGGGAAATATAGAAAACTTTTTTCAAAAGTTCGTTTGACCGAGGATGGTCAATTTTACCGAAAAATCATCTTTTCGGACGAGGCTCATTTCCACCTCCATGGTTACGTTTACAAGCGGAATTGTCACATTTGGGGCACAGAAAACCCGCACGTAATCGTCGAGAAGCCAATGCACCCAGCACGAATCACTATATGGTGCGGATTTTGGTCTGGTGGAATCATCGGTCCATTTTTCTTCGAAAATGATGAAGGAACTGCCGTAGCCATCAATGGTGAGCGATTTCGCGCAATGTTAACTAAATTTTCCTTCAAGCAAATTGAAGAGGAAGACTTGGACAACATTTGGTTCCAGCAGGACGGCGCTACGTGTCATACAGCAAACGCTGCACTCAATCTTTTACACCTTAACTTCGAAAATCGCATAATCATCAAAATATGTGATGTGAATTGGCCTCCCAGAAGCTGCGATTTAACTCCGTTGGACTATTTTCTGTGGGGAGCTGTTAAAAATAAATGTTACGCCAACCATCCAGAAACAATTGAAGAACTAAAGTACGAGATTTAAGCTGCTGTAGCTGCCATAAGGCCTGAAACCATCGAGAAAGTACTCCAAAATTGGGTGGATCGGATAAGCTACTGTAAGCTCAGCCGTGGTGGTCATTTATCCGAAATCGTTTTCCTCAAATAAATTTCATAAAACAACCTTTTAAATAAATGTTAAACCTTTGAAAAATATCAAGCCCTTTTTTATTGACTTTCTAAATTTAAAATTTTATATGGCCCACCCCGTAGATGGCCTAAAGCGTCTAGTTTATAGAATTAATATGTCGGTACTGGGTTGTCAAAAAAATTGGTCAACCCCCGAATTGGGCAGATAATGGAGGCTATGAAATTCATCACGCTGATGGTATAATCACAAAAATATTGGCTGCTTGGTTTAGTAGGCAAGCGAAGCTACATACATCCATTGAATGCTTACTGGCTCGATCGTTGTTATAGTGGAAATTTTCGACTAAATAATCTGCAATCATGTAATCATAATTGATTCAATACTGATGTAAAATTGCTACACATTTTTTATCTGCCACATTGGACACTAACTATTGACTTTTAAATATAATACGTATAAAGAATCATTAATGAAAAGGTAAGATTCGGTTAATCCGGCAGGCTAATAAGCCACGTATGGACCATCCTGTAAAAGTCAGGGTTATCAAACTGCTTGAGGTATGAATCGAAAACCAATTATAACTTCTGTTTAAAATTTTAGATTGAGATCAAAAAATAGTATTTTCAAGTCAAAAGTAAAATTAAATATTCCAGTGAAATTGAAAAGAGAACCCACCTCACTAGCAACAACCAACCTAGTATACGAAAGCCGAGCCGAACACTAAGCGATGCTACTATATCGCACGATTAAAGGTTCTTAAATGTTTGAAAGGTACGGTCATGGTCGCTTGATATGTACATATGTATGTGTGTATGTACTTGGTGATGACAATTGAACGTGACCCGCTTAACACGTTGTCGCGTGTAAAGGCCAACTCTGCAGGACATAAAAAACGAAAAAGTATGACATCCCTCTAGCTAAAAACGGACGGTAGTTGCTGGTACCTTACTACATAACGGTTTTTTCACTTGCCGCTTCTGTTTGATTCCCCACAAAACACACTCAAACAATTTGTATGCCACCTAACATTTCAACTTCGCTGCCAAATAAAATTGTAGCACGCCCACCTACCAATGAACGCCTTGACACAAAACATTTATTGATCTCATTCCTCGCTTTTTTTTTGCAGCAGAAAAATGTCAGTGGTCGAAAACTTTCGCACCGGAAATACGTGCAATGTCCCTGAAATTAAATTAGTGCGTGTGCTATCTAACGAAAGGAAGTGGTGAATGGCGAAAACTTTAGGGATAAAACAAAAATACCGATAAAAACCGAAATTATTTGTATGTCGACGCTAGCCAGCGGGCAAACTATTTATTGTTGGGGTCATCGTTGTGGACAATTTGCTATAAATTTAGTGCATTTACCAATTTTATTTGGCACTTTGGACAATAAAAATCGAAATGAAGATAACGAAAGTTTTACTACAGTTGTTATTGTTGTTTGTGATAGTGAAGAGGCGTGTGGATTGTATAAAGTAAGTAGTAGTTCTGAATATTTTCAAAGATATTCAAACAGTGTGCATATAAATAAACTTTCACTATAAAAAAAAATAAATTAAAAAAATAATAAAAAAATAAAAAATATTTCTGCTTTAAAACTTCTTCTAAAAAAAATAAACCCTGTGTCATGTGACCCGAGTTGATTTCACACATTTCCTGCTTCACTTTAAAATTTATTGCTTATAAACAAAAATTATTTCAAATTTTTTTTACCCTCATTACGCGCTCTGGAACACACCCCTTCTGTTGCAATTAATTTATGAGGCGCTCTTACGCGAGTTTGATGTGTCGAGAATTTGTTGGTTTTGTTTTTAATACACATTCTTATCGTATTTGTGCATTGCTTCCTTCGTGTAGTAGTCGTTATTCCGCTTCAGTTTTCGAAATTCTTTTTACTTCGACATTTTTTCATACGAAAATCGTCACGCCCATTTGCACACGATATACAAATTGTTGATTGTACTTCCGCGTGTGGGGTTTTCTGCTGTTGTCTTTATCTCTTAAAGCAGTTAAGATATATTTACTATAATATTTATAGGGTTCTTTTGTTTTATTACTTCCCATAAATATTTATTTGCTTCCTCAAATCGTCAAATCGTGAGAGAAAATCAATCACACGTGAAAAGTTTGCTATCAATAATTCTGTGTTTAGTGTTTTTAATGGGATTTTAACCCTTCAAAGCGACAGTAGAGTTTTTGTTCCCATATTAAGAATTTAATCCTCATACATAATGGGATTTTCAATAGAGACGCTATAAAGTATTAAAATTTACTACCGAAATTCGGAGAAAGTAACTTCAGCTCTAGGAGTGCTACGTCCAATTTTTGGTCGTCGTAATCGTCCTGTCAGATCAATCAGGGGTAGGGCATCTCTGTGAAGTCGTTGTGACGAATTTTGCGAAAATATCTACATCTTCATCCATACAAGACCCAATTGACGCAAGAACTGAAGCCTTTTGACCACCACAATAGTCATATGTTCGTGAATTGAAACATCTTCAGCGATGAGGCTCATTTTCCGATACGGTTTGTTGCGGTTTATGGGACGGCAGCGTCTTTGGGCCATACTTTTACCGTTATGCTCAAGACTAGCAAGTTACTGTGAATGGGAATCGATACCGCTCAATGATAAACGAATATTTTTGACCCGAATTGGATGAAATGGACTTGGAAAATATGTGGTTTCAAGAGGACGACGCCACACGCCATACAGCGATTTGACGCCATTAGACTATTTCCTAAGAGGCTAAATCAAGTCTAAGGTCTATGCCAAAAAGTCAGCGACGATTTATGAACTCCGTACAAAAACTTAACTTGAAATGGCAGCAGTATCGGCCGATTTATGCTTGAAAACCGTTAAAAATTGGCTTCATTGTCTAGCGTGCCCGTGGTGGCCATGCAAAAGAAATCGAGTTCCAAACATGACGACATCGAACGTACTTATAATTTGTAGTGTTCTTATTGATACTGTGAAAGGGGGGAAGGGAAAAATGTGAGAACAATCGCATGTGCGGATGACCTCATAGTTGTAGCAGCGGCTAAATATCTGGAGGACCTCCGGATTAAATGCAATGACTGCATAAATAGTTTGCTACCTTGAGTCTAGTACTGGCTGAGCGGAAAACAGAAGTCTTGCTCCAGGAAAATTGAAGAAAAGATTTCGCTCATCATGGGAGAATGTGGGACTACTTCACAGCCACAGTTGATGTATCTTGATGTAATAGGGGACTGAAGACTTAAATTCAAGGAGCACTTGGAAAATGAAACCTGTAAAGAAAATAAAATCTGTAAGGATTTATCTAAAATGATAGCAAATAAATACTGTGTGCTTTCCAGCCGACGATTTTCAATAGCTAAGTTAATGAGATCAGTTATACTGTAGGCGGCTCCAATATGTATACAGGCGCTAGATATAAAATCATATGTTAGACCAATTAACGCAGTGCATCTTGAATATGCATGATAAGTGCTTTCCGAACCATATTAAACGACGCTGCTGAGGTATAAGCCAGTATGGAGCCGAATGACACCCAGGGAGACGAAGCCATGCGAATATACAAGTACAACTTATCAGTGACGTCTATAGCAGCAGAAAGAGGAGAGAATCAAAATCATCACAATCTGATAGCAACGGTGACAAACAGGAACGGATGACCCTCAGACTCATTTCAGACATACATTCGTGGATATTTAGACAACATGTGGACCTGGAGTTCCACTTGACCCAAATACTCACTGGCCTTTAGTAGCTGCATATACAAATATCGTCATGACTTTAGTCCATATTGTTCGACGCGTACAGGGGGTTTAGAAGACTCGGAACACATATTCTATTATTTACCACGGTTAAAATATAAAGCGAAAGCTGAAAACCACACTTGGAGATAGTCTCACGGTGGAAAATTTTACTGCTTTTATGTGCGAGTCCTCTGTAAAATGGAAAGCTGTCAGCAAAGCGTCAGCTCTAATTAAGATAAAATTGAGACATTTACAACAACTTAGGAGACACTTCGTATAATAGATGAGACAAAAATGTCTTCTTTTCATCCATGAAATACTAGCACTTAGTGCAGCGGTCTTGTGGGAGGGACATGAGTTGGGAGTCCGCACTCCGTTTTCGCTGCTTCCTCCTACCATAAAAGTATCCTTGGGTAGCACAAAGTTAATAAAGATTTTGAAACATTTGTGAGTTTTTCTCAAGTAACGTAATATACTAGTTTCATTAATAAACATTCTCTGTCTTTCCCTTTCTCTCTCTCTCTTTCTCTCTCTCTCTCCTCTCTCTTGGCATCTTAATTTGAAAAGGAGGCATATAAAAGTAAGCATTATAAAGGGCGCTTAGACTATGCTCACACGAGGATTCAAGCCATTCAAGCGGTTTCTGCAGTGGCACGTGATCAATGGCCATGAAAGTATACTCTTGACAGATACATACATATGAAGTAGGTTTTATAAGGAAATCTAAAAAATCAACTCAAAAACTTCCAAAGGCGCAAAATGTTATGTTAAATTATGTTATTTTAAAGATTCAACGTGATCACCAAATAGCGATTGAGTGGGGAATTTCTTGTAACAGCTGTACATCGTTTCATTTTTGTGAAAGAAAATTTAAAACTAGTGCAAAATTGAACCAGCATGATGTTTCAGAAGGCCTTTAGAAGAAAGAGGTAAGTCATAATCGCTTTGATAGAGAGCATAGGATCTTCCAGCAAGATTTTGTTCCAGCACACGAGGCAAAAGCTGCTCTGCAGCGTCTTGAAAGCAATATTCCTGTTTCCATAGCTGCAGCAGATAGGTCGCTTGGAATTCCAGATTTGAATCCATTGGACTACAATTTGTGTTTAAGTTGGAATAGTTCGCAGAAATGGGGATAGTCGGAAAAAAACTTTGCCTCGAGCAGCATCAGTGAATCATCTTGCCGAAAAATCGAGAAATCTGTCGCTTTCTAAAAAATCTCAAAGTCTTAAAGGGGGAAATTATTTCCATCAGTATTTATCTCTTACATAGGTAACTAATTCTCATGCATCCTGGGGTAAAACCCGTATGATTTAATATTTATACATATATATATAGTTCAGACACCTTAAATTTCGATAGCACACCAAACCGCCAAAGACTGGCCACAACTTTCCATTGTCAAACTGCCACTTTCACATTTTATAGCAAATCGATTTCAATAAACTACAATTTTTGCGCGCTCACGCACGCCCGCACACAAATATTGTTAAAGCATTGTAAACGTAATTTTCCGCACAAAACTGCAAATAAAAGGTAAGGAAAATGAGAAAAATTACGAAAAAGAAATGAGCAAAAGGAAAATATTGTAAAATACCGCTAGACGAGGTTTTGGGCGAAGTGACATTTCGACAGAGGGACACGAAAATACAGCAGCAATATAAAATCGGAACAACACACAGAGAAAATAACTGTAGATATGCACACACACATACACATATAAACAAAAGCACATGTGTATGCGAAAAAATAAGAAAATGTTTGTATGTGAGGAAAATAGAAAAAAAATGTTTGTCTATAAAAGCCAACTAGCGCAACATAGTTGTATATAAACCCTTGTAATAAAGCAAAAGAAGCAATTGGAGAGTAAGAAGAAGCAGAAAGCAAATCGTGAAAATGCCAAAGAGGAAAATTTGCTGCAAGCACGCAAGGACATTGTTATTAAACACACACATACCCACATACCAGCATATTATATGTAGTGTGTGGAACTGTGGCGGCTGGTGGCAGGGGTGTCAAAGGCATTTTACTACTTGAGTGTACATTCGTGTGTGTGTGTATTTGCAGCTTTTGAATGTGTGCCATGCAGGTCATTAGTTGTTGCTTGATGCTTTTGTAGGTCGTTTTTTAAGCTTGGCACATACTAGTGTAACTTTGTATGTTTGTGTGTGTGTGCTTAAATAAGAAAAAACTTAAACTTTGGGTGCACTGAAGCTATAATACCCTTTATAGAAAAATATGTCATGCAAAGACTTGAATCCGAGCGATCAGTTTGTATGGCAGCTATACGCTATAGTGGTCCGATCTGAACGATATTTGGGGATATTATATATTTAATTTAGAGTATACGCTACATTAAATTTCGTGAAGACATCTCTTCAAATAAAAAAGTTTTTCATACTAAGACTTGATATCGATTGTTCAGTTTGTATGACAGCTGTATGTTATAGTTGTCCGATATCAACCGTTTCATCAGTGATGGTACTGTTGTTTTGGAGAATAAGTCATGCCAAATTTGGTGCAGCTATCTTGTCAACTACAAAACTTTCCCATACAAAGACTTGATTCCGATCGTTCAGTTTGTATGGCAGCTGTATGCTATAGTGCTTCGATCTGAACGAATTATTCGGAGATTTTATTTTTGCTCTAAAAAATAAGTTATGTCGAATTTTATGGAGATATCCTTCCAATTACAAGAGTTTTTGTATGAAAACCCCGATCATCCGGTTTGTATGGCAGCTATATGCAATAGTGATCTGATATCGCCGGCTCTGACAAATAAGCGTCCCTTTGAGGAAAAAAGGACGTGTGTAAAATCTGATATCGATATCTCAGAAACGAGAGACTAGCTCGACTATATACAGAAAAGACTTGGCGCACAATCAACCCGTCACGATATTCACTTATTTATATTTTTTTTATAGGATCTCGATCACTTCTTCGTGGCAACCTAATCCACCCTGTTCAAGGTATAAAAATCCATTCTATTCTTCACTAGCTGCCATGATGCCAACACAAACCCATATACCTAGAAATACATAAAGGGTGATTTTTTAAGAGCTTGATAACTTTTAAAAAAAAAAAAACGCATAAAATTTGCAAAATCTCATCGGTTCTTTATTTGAAACGTTAGATTGGTTCATGACATTTACTTTTTGAAGATAATTTCATTTAAATGTTGACCGCGGCTGCGTCTTAGGTGGTCCATTCGGAAAGTCCAATTTTGGGCAACTTTTTCGAGCATTTCGGCCGGAATAGCCCGAATTTCTTCGGAAATGTTGTCTTCCAAAGCTGGAATAGTTGCTGGCTTATTTCTGTAGACTTTAGACTTGACGTAGCCCCACAAAAAATAGTCTAAAGGCGTTAAATCGCATGATCTTGGTGGCCAACTTACGGGTCCATTTCTTGAGATGAATTGTTGTCCGAAGTTTTCCCTCAAAATGGCCATAGAATCGCGAGCTGTGTGGCATGTAGCGCCATCTTGTTGAAACCACATGTCAACCAAGTTCAGTTCTTCCATTTTTGGCAACAAAAGTTTGTTAGCATCGAACGATAGCGATCGCCATTCACCGTAACGTTGCGTCCAACAGCATCTTTGAAAAAATACGGTCCAATGATTCCACCAGCGTACAAACCACACCAAACAGTGCATTTTTCGGGATGCATGGGCAGTTCTTGAACGGCTTCTGGTTGCTCTTCACCCCAAATGCGGCAATTTTGCTTATTTACGTAGCCATTCAACCAGAAATGAGCCTCATCGCTCATCGGACACGGACGCGAAACACATTTCGAACCGAACACTGATTTTGGTAATAAAATTCAATGATTTGCAAGCGTTGCTCGTTAGTAAGTCTATTCATGATGAAATGTCAAAGCATACTGAGCATCTTTCTCTTTGACACCATGTCTGACATCCCACGTGATCTGTCAAATACTACTGCATGAAAATCCTAACCTCAAAAAAATCACCCGTTATAAGCGCAAGCACACACTCAAACTCAGCTTAGTTGATGCCAGCTGCATTATCTGCTTGATTTGTCGATTGCTCTAATTCCTTCTTAAACTCAATCAACAGTCGGAAGGCCAAATCATTTGTGTCAGGGTGATGGATGTGCGAGCGATTTTCTCATTCTCATTCTCCCTCGCATTTATTATTCGCTTTCTATGCGCCTCCTTAAAACATTTAAAAGCGCAGTGCGTGTGTATTTTATAAATTTAAAATTGTCATTTTATTGCACTTTAATTGCATTAAAAAACCATAAAAATTTAACTTTTCAAACATCGATCTTTAATTTCGTTTGATATTTGGAATTTATTTCGGGTTATCCGCGCCGCAATTGTATTGGGTTAATTTTTATCACCATTTGATTTACTCAATAAAGTTTAATTAGCCACTGTCGTGCATTTAATTGAAGACAGAATGCAATGTGGTTAACGTAGTTGCTTGGAGTGTTTGCGTGTGTGTAGTTGTTGTATGAAAATTTGTTAAGGTCAAGGTTTATGGGCTCAAGAAAACTTTAGAATTTGAAGGGTTCATTTTATGACTTGTGTGGTATTTACTCATGGCTTTTCTGGTTTAGTAGTTGAAAGTACTGTGATTACGCGAGGAAGTTAAAGAAAAGCAATTGAATTCCTTGAGGACAGTAGTGATATGAACGACTTTAAATTTGAGTAAACAAATTTCTATATTCTATGGTCAAATTTTTACATATATTCTCGCAACTCTCGAAATGCTAGAAAGTTTTATATGTATTAATGATAAGGATCGATCAGAATTCCGTCTATCCTTCCGTGTCTGCAGCCCACAATTTGAGTAAGATTGAAGATATTTTGATAAAACTTGATCACATATTTTCTGGTACACTACTGCAGATATTTCTGTTGGATACAATTGGACCGCTATCATGCACAAAAAGTTCTATCATCGAAAACCCATAAAATCCAGAGCTAAGCTGTAAATTAAGATTTGAAACTGTTATTTGTTATCGTGGATAGAAGTAGAGGGTATCATCTGTGGCTAAGAACTTCTTGTACTGTCCTCTAATAGATCAAAGTATATATCACTCAAACAACTAAAGTCAAAGTGACCAAACTTACCAAAAATAAGTATTTCTAGAAGTTCTTTATTATGTGCGAAAGTGCTTGCGCAAGAACACGACTTTCCCAAGTGACATCGCTTCACTCTATGGAGCTTAGAAAAGTTCCAAGAAGATCCGACGTTTTTAAGCCTAACAACAAAAAAAATTGCTGCAATTGATACGACGCTGAACCTGAAGGAATTCAAGCGCTGCCATTTCATCTACAAAAATAGTGCTTTGTTGTGGTTTCTGAGCGGTGGAATCAACGGTCAATATTCCTTCAAAAATGATGGCGGTGAGAACTTATCCGTCAATGGCGACCATTATCACGCCTCGATAAGCGACTATTTGATGCTTGATTTAAACTCGTGCTCTCGGCGACATTCGGTTTCAACAAGTAGTCGCCACATCCCTCACATCGCATCAATCAATTGATTTATTATTGAGAGAACACTTCGGTGAGCAGATAACTCTACGTTTCGGGCCGGTCGATTGGTCACCAAAATCGTGTGATTTCACACATATAAAGTGTCTTGGCCTTGGGGCAAAATATCACGCATATCATTCGCTAGTTACCAGTCGAAATGTTCGAACGAGTCATCGAAAACTCAATGAAGTCAACCATCTGAGACGTAGCCGCGTCCATTACTTGAAACAGATTATCTTCAAATAATAAATGCCAAAGAATGTTCTTTCTGATGCTAATAAACATTTCTCACATAATTTGAAGTTTCTGTGTTTTTTTCTTTAAAAAAGTGGGGAACCTCAAAATGGATCACCTATCCATAGGAAGCTGTTTTCAAGTAGGTGAAGAGAAGTGACATCTCTCACTTTTAGGTGAAATCCAGTATCTCAAAAAAATACCCAACAAATTTAACCGTCTTTTTCATTTTCCTGACGATTTTATATTACAGTCTGTAAATGGGCGTAAGTGAGCTGCAACCACGCCTACTGACCATATTTGACATTTTTTAATTTCATCTGACTTTTTTTTTCATTTTACACCATATCGAGCACATTTGAAGATATTAAAGATATCCATAATCCTTCTAGCCTGAGATATCGAATATGTGAAACTCAGGGCCTATGGCAGTTTTTTGATCTCAAATATCGGTCAACCTTTTGGGTGTATTCGTATGTATTCGCATGTATTCTCCATGTATGGATGTTCTTTCCAATTTTTCAAGAGCATGGCTTCAATAAATTAGAATATAAACTCAGAGTAAAAACGTTAAGAACAAATCTGACCGCATTTGAAGGCCTGAGTTGCTTTAGGAAAGGGCAAATTGAACAGATATCTCAAATTTTACAGCTAGGTTAGGTTAGCCTATGTTAAAAGGTCAATTTGTGGTGAAGGATGATAAGAAAGCCACATTGAGGACTGAGAATGCATTGGTACCTAAACACAGAACAGCTTAGGAGCTTAGGCTCACACGTAGTAGTTAGATACTATTGATAGTGAGAACAGACACTGCTGAGCTAACCTTGAGCACAGTGAGCAAAATCAACGCTAGTATTGCTACTCTGGTAATCGAGCGACTGTTCAACACTCTAATAGACGCTGCTCTTCGGAACAACAAATACATTGCTACCTTAATGAAAGCTAACTCTGGTTGAAGAACACTACAGTGATCCGGTCTTAAAACTATGCTTGACGAATGGCTCCTTACAGCAAACGCCGCCTACAACCTCTCCCTAAGTTTCAACCCATCCGTGAAAAACCTCAATATGTCACTTCTGCAGCGACTTTGTCTTACATAGTTTCTTTTTATTTCCACAAAAATCAACAGGTGAGAAGGGCATACCTCTACTTGTATTGATGTCGTTCAACTTGACAATCTTTATTGGATTGTAAGAAAGTTTTTCAAAGGTATTTGCTGAAATTTTAAAAACTAAGTATGAAAGCTATAAGTTTAGATGTAAGAAGTAACTTCTGAGGCAACTTTAGTAACTTGTAGTATAATAGATATCATAAAAATTACTTTTTAACTGTGGATCACTTTAAAAAGCATTTCAGGCTACAAAAATGTTCTCTGAAAGAAACTGCTCAGTATGCAAGGAAAATCAAAGTAAGTTGTCGGAGATTTCGTTCAACTTGACGACTTTTATTAAGAAACCTCTGAACTTTTATTCAATTGAAGGAAGCATTGATCATGTTTAATACCTTATACATGAATATAATTAAACTTTTTGAAAAATTCTGAAATTTAAACTAGGTGTTCCACAAGTTCACAACCTCGTCAGCACTTTTCAAATGGTAAAAATTGTTGTTAGTTCAGAAAAATCAAAAGATTTTATCGCTTTTACGAAAGGTTGCGTAGAAAATGATTTTAACGGTAGTATTCTTTGGAGCATATGTATATTTTTCTTACAGCTTTATTAACCTTATGAAATTTTCTTAAGTATTGACGAGATGTTTCACATATACATAGGTTTATTACCTTATGAAAGTGTTCTTAATGTTTTACAAGATGTTTGAAAAGTTCAAATCCTCGATTTTAAGAAAGACTGAAGAAAATTCGAAAAATTTAAACGAACGTTTGTATTATTGAACTTAAATATAAAGTTATTATTGCCGGAAGTATGTTACATAATGCTTAACCAGGTGTTTCACTAGTTCAAAAATTGATTTCAATGGTGTTTCACAAGTTCACAACCGTTTTTAGGAAATTTTAAGAAATTCCTCGAAGAAAAAGTTGGTAGTTTTAAAAGCAAAATTTATATTAACTCAACAGATGCACATTTATAAAAATATGGAAAATTCCGTGAAGTATATACATACATACATTTAAAGTACTGTGTATGCAAGTCCCGCTATTATCGATTGCCTTTTGACGAATTCGACTATTTCCCCCATGGTTTAAGAGTACATAATTACATTGGAACAAATTTGAGCAATCAAATCGATAAATAAATAAGCAGATGAACAAACGACAACAAACGTCAATTACAGAGAAGAAAAAAAGTACAAAAACAACAATAACGTAGAGATGTATGTATGAGGTGTTATGTTGGTGGTGTGGGACGGGCACGAAATTGCTATTTGTAGACTATTTTCTGCCAAACACACACACATAAGTGGGCATGTTTAGACATCCTTGCCGCATGGGAAACGAATACACAGTAGAAGTTCACATAATTAAATTGACATTAGATGCCGTTAACTTATCTAATGTCGTTAACGCGAAACGTATGTGGAGATTGTAGACGAGGGTCACAACGAAAAAAGGTGGCCAGAATCAGAGAGTGAGAGAGAGAGAGTGCATATATTTATGTATGTTTGTAGCGCTTCGAGTAGCGTAAACAAAAAACAGAATTTAGATAAACTTTTGCCCCCAATTGCCTTATAAGGCACACACATACACACTTATATTTTTAAATATCAAGTACACTGTGGCGCATACGAAAGCGTAGTGTGTACACATTTAACTATTTGAAGCACCCAAGCAGTTGAATGGGAAATATTTTGCAGCGCTCACTTTCCCTGCAACCGGCGACGGAACGCCAACAGCGTTTATCTAGCGACCAAAAAGTAAATTAAAAACACATTAAACACATGCGTGGAAATTAAATGAAATTTCAAGCAGAAAGTAGACAACAAGGACACTGGCGCAATAACTGTATACTTACATATATCTACTCACAGTACCCACACGAGTCTAGCACACCCACTCTCCCACTTAAGTAGTTAGCCAAGTAAAGTGGAAGATGTTGAACAAATTGCTGGATTAGAGAGACAGGCAGAAAAGTGCCGTTGTTGTTGTTGTTGTCGTTGTTGTAGCGCTTGTCTGTTGGCAGCACTAGTGGGTAGAGCAGCAACTTACTCGACTTTCAAAGTTTTGTAGGTGTAAGCAAACACGCACACACAAGCGAGCAGTAAAGAGTGTGCTGAGCACACACACATGTATATCTATATATTCGTGCATACATACAAGTGCGCTTAAGCATAAGCTCGCAAGCTTGCATACATTTACTTAAGTGTGTGAGTGGGTGTGTGTGTGTGTGTGTGTTTAAGTGTCTCTGGTGTTAACAAGGCTGTAAAAGCATTTAAACAAATTCAATACAGCTGTGGGTGTTATATAACGGGTTGATAAGTTGCTTTCAATTTTTAATTATTTCTAAGAGTTGCGCAAGTGGCCGCAGAAAAGTATTCAAAGTTTACAGTGCTCAAACTTATATAATAGGTGGTGGGATGTACATACACTCTATAGACGATGAGACTATTGGGATTACGCTTGGTTCTGTGCATCTACTGAGTCTGATGACTGAATATGACTGAAAAGATGTTCGGTGCTTGGTTTTGAATGAAGTGTTTGCGGCTTAATTTCTGAAATTTGTATTGTATTGTAAAATATCGTAATCTACTTTTAGGGTTTACAACCTTAGTGGAGATCTATAGTTAGTATAGGTTTGAAAATTACTGCAACTTGGTTTCGAATGAAGTATTTCGGACCAGAGACGGATTTTCTAGCAAAATCTTATGATACTAATAAACACTATGGTATACTTTTAGGATGCACAACTTTAGCAAATACCTAGAGGTAGTATAAACCTGAATATCACTGCAACGTGGTTTCGGATGAAGTATTTCAGAACCTAGACGTACTTTCTTTCAAAAACCTACTATGCTACAAAATATTGTAGTATACTTTTAGGATTCACAACTTTTGATCTAAGATGTAAAGTCGGTAAAGATCTGAAAATCATTGCAACTTGGTTTCGGATGAAGTTATACGACCTGAGATGGGTTTTTTCCCAAAATCCTGTGAAGCTACGAAATATAGTAGCATACTTTTAGGATTCACAACTTTGGTAGAGATTAAGTGTTTGTATATATTAGAAGATCATGGAAGCTTGTTCTCGCATACAACGTTTCCAACATGAAGCGGATATTTTTTAAATATTTTTATGGGCTCTGAAATATAGTTACATACTTTTAGGATTCACAACCTAAATATTAGTATATCTAAAGGCGATTCTAGATTAGAGTGCCATATTTAGAGAAATATGTCAAAGAAAACACGAATAAAATAAAAAAAAATCGACCATAAGATATTCAATATAACTTCCAATAATATTTTAAAATTTCTTGAATATCAAATTTTAGCTTCATTTCAGCGAGTGTCTTCCTTTTAGCTATCAAGTTTAAAGATTTCTATGTCGTCTAAAATAAACGGATTTTAAGAAAGGTGGAAGGTACAAGGTGGAAGATATTTGTTAATTCTTTCTGAGGGTCTAGCCTACAAAAAAAATTTGCCTATATTTCAGTAACTAACTGTGAAAGCAAGAAGTTCAAATATAAGAAGTTACTTCTGAGACAGCTTCAGTAACTAGTAGTATAAAAATGTTATAGAAATGACTTTTTAACTACGGATCACTCTAAAAACACTTCAGAGTCCAACCATATATTCTTTGTCCAACCTCTTATTCTATATCAGCGATTCTTTGAACTATTGTCAACAACTTTATATTGTTTGTTTTTTGTTGAGAATTTGACGACCGACACAGGACTTACTTTTAGTTGAGGTCTACGACTATAATACTAAGTTGAACGTAGATATAATGCTAAGGTGAAAATTTTGATGAATTCTTCCACGGAATCTATGAAAACGATCGTAATTTAGACTCAAATGGCTGCTGATTGAGCAATTCATAGCGAGCTGACACGTCTATTGGTCAAGATGTAGATAAAATCTCGACGAAAGACCGTAAAAAGCACGATAAGCCTATAGGTATTAAGAGATATTTTTAAATAGCATGGGATAAGATAAAAAATTGTTTTATCGTACGATTAGACCTAAGTAAAGCTCATTTTGCAAAAATAAAGCTAATAAATAACACTGTTATCGGCTGAACAATCCTTGCTTTTCAAACTCGAGCTAGTGAGTTGTTTGCGTTGGCTACATAGAGACAAGCTAACCAAAGTTGAGTTTTTCTCAAGCCGATTTAGGTACTGAAACGATATTACGTCGGTCTTTGTGTAGGAGGGTATAGAACGGCTGAACAGCATATCATCTGGAGGCCAGGTTATCAAGGGGCTGTAAATGAACTGACTAACGAGCTTGCTCGCTTTGCAGCTACTTCCAGGATGTTAGGACCGGAACACTGCATTGTGGTTGGTCCCCAAATCATAAAGAGCTGCAACGCTACCATGATAGTGGTAGAGAATAATAACAGCAATAAACATACGGCAGGCAAAGTAGCTAGTGGATGGCGACGACTTCTATAGGTATAAATGCATAATAGTTCTCTCGAGATCACAAATTCCGACTACTTGTGGTACATGTTTAACATTAGCCTCTTGTGAAAACTTTCGGTTTTGCGAAATGGAGCCAGAAACTCCACAACATCTTAAATGATACTCTGATACCTGACAACCATCACCGTAGCGTTCCACGATTTTGGACGCCAAGCGATGGTTTGCCTTCATATTCCTCACTAGTACTAACTTGCTTCTACCTCCTGTAGAGCCAATCATAATTCTTGCAGAGGTTCCTTTAGTGGTACTGGCGATTCCTCCGCGTATGAAGACTCTACCAACCGGCGGGTTTCCAGCGGCTTCTCCCATCTTATTGCTTGTCGAATGGCGTGATGAAGAGATTCCTACTGTAATCTCGGTCTTTTCGCTGCGGTTTGCCAGTGACGGCTTCGTCGCCCCAGGAGCAGCAATCCCACCCGGGACAGATCCGAGTGTTGGTTTCAATATCCCTTCAAGGTGGTTCCTACAGGTTAGTTTTTGCAAATCAATAACACCTTAAACTTCTAAATTTCTTGCAGTTTTGCAGGCTGATTGATCATTCCAACCTAATAAAATAGAGGCTTCACACTGCGACCTATGGTCTATTGTGCCCTCCCCTATATCACATATGGTCACTATGGTCCTGTATCCTGGACAATTCCAGTAGCCTTTGGGCGCCAGTGAGGTAATATGATCCCTGTCCATTCGAGTATATATGGAACCTAGGGCTTGATCCAGCTTCTACAAATTGCTGAGCAGATGGGCTGGGCGAATCAGGTATTCTGGAGTTTCGTGTTCCATGTAGCAGAACAGGCAGCTTGCGCAAGAGACTATGCTCATATGTGCTTTCTGAGCCTGCAGTCCCCGATATAGAGCGCGACAACTGGAATTTGTTTCGTAGAAGTTCCTCATTTTCTTAAACCTTGCAAAGTTGTACCTTTCCAAAAATAACTTGGCATAGCGCATTACTGTTGCCTGCTGGCAATGCTGTTCTCTCCCCACTCTTTCCTCCGTAGGGAGTAGCTCCTGTATAGTGCGGGACTCCTCTGTGCAATCCATGGTTCTGGCCTCATCATTTTGGATGCTGCCACAGAGCGAGCTAGTTCATCGGACAGCCCATTGCCGGCTACCCCTTTATGCCCGGCACACACATTAGGTGTGCCCGGTTCATTCCTCCACTAAAAATGATCTAACCTTATATGCTTGCAACACTCTTGTTTAAATCGTCGTTAAGACAATGTATTGGTTTACCAATATCGGTCATGTTACCGGATGGCTTCCGGTCATCAGTTTTAGAATCAGCATAAGCTAACTTAATTTCTTGCCTCCTTAAAATCAATGTAGTTTTCTTTATCACAAGTCTATTAGTTATGAACTAGTTCGTAGTTACCAGTAACGGCAGCAAACCGCCGACATCTGCAAAGTTTGCGCGTGTGCGATTTGCGCCAATAAAAGTTTTAATGCGGTAACAGTAAATCCATTTTGCCTACTTTACCGCCAACAACTGATAAATTACTATTACTTCAACTACTCGAGCTTGCTCTTCATCAACTCTTACTTACACGCTTACTATGTATATGTATATAGCCAAGTATATATCCGCAGCTGATCTACAATGTGCAGCATTCGGAACTTGGCATTAGTTATCGCGCTGTGCTTATTGTTTTTGCAAGGCAAACTTAATAATAATGAGCAAATCAAAGTTTTATTGCGCCCCTTTCACTTTTCTCCGCACACACAAACACACATACACACACATACATCTTAGTTTATAGAATATATAACGGCAAACTCGGGAAATCCTTCGTATGTTTCAGACAACTAATTGTTGTTGTGGCATAAGTTGCTGGTTTTTGTTGTTTCACTTACTTTGACTCACACAAAAATCGATAGACTCGCGTTTTTTCGTCTCGTCGACTGCCGAGGCGCGGCGGCGCTTAAGTGACTGCTCAGATCGCGTACAGAATTTTAGCCATTTATTTGCGCGTTGCGCGGCCATTGCCATTAGCTGTCACGTCAGCCAAGTAGCTTAGCCAACTTTGTATCCACACTTTGGCCGCTTTTCTTGTTGTTTTTGTTGATTTTTGTTTTTATTGTTGTGGATGCTCTATTATTTGCTTATTTCGTTGTTGGCAGCATTTTTTCGTCCTTTTTTTTGCTTTTTTTGCCTTATGCTTCGCTTATTGTTGTTGTTGTTTATGAAATTGATTTTCTTGTACAAATTTTTATTTTACCGCTGCGTAAGCGCATCTCCATTGGGGCAAAGTTTCGCACGCATTTTTTCACTTTGCGCCACTTTTTGTGGTATCTAAGCTTTTTTTTTAATTTGTTTTTGCATTTTCAGTTTTTGCCGCTGCAAGTTGCTTGCGCGGCAGTTTTGCTTTTTCTCCTGCTGCTTCTGCTAGCTAGTCTTCTGGCCACAACTGTGGCGGCGTTGTTTTCATAAGCGGTTTATGTTTAATTTGATGCCGCTTATTTTATCAACTTATTATTATATGTGTGTTGTTGTTGTTGCTATTGTTGTTTTTTTACACTTTCGCCCGCAACAGCACGTTATGTTAATTTTTATTTCTCTCACTAACCACTAATTGTTGTTGTGTGCGTTTAGTGAATTTGTCCGTTTTATTTCGCAAAGTTTGTCTGCTCCGTTATTTTAAGCGCAGTTACTCAATGCTTTCATGTCTTTGTTGCGCCACACTAATTTCCATAATTTCAAATTTTCTTAGCTTTTCCGTATATTTGCTTATCACAACTTTTTTCTTTATAACGCTATTTGTTGTTGTTTTTTATTCGGCTCTACTTTAAATATTTGAAATAAAAGTTCGCGTTTTTAGCATTTTTGACGCGTAATTAATTGTATCTTCACTTTCCGCGTTACTTTTCTTGTTTGTAGGTTTTCAGTACAAATTTCACTGATTTGCATTTCTCTTTTTTTTTTCCGGAAAGCTTACAGAGTAAAGTGTTCTACGAATTAATCTGTACTTGTTGTAAGCTGCAATTAAAAACAAGAGAGAATGCCAATTAAGTTTCGGAATATTTATGCATGGCTCAAAAATTAGGTATAGCCGAAATTTAACAGTGGGTCTTGGCGTCAAAATTTTTTAAAGCAGCTGAAAATTTGGTTCTGTGTTTACTAAAGCTATTAAAACAGGGATTAATGATTTGAAGTTTCATAAAAAAAAGCACAGAGAACCACAAAAACCGTTCAACGAAACATAGGTTCCCATTCGCGCCTGAGATTCCTCTCAATTTCCAACAAAGAGGGGTAAGCGGTTTCAATATGGGTTCCCACTTAAGGGGGGAGTCTACTTTAGAAGCTTAAAAAAATCGATTTTTTTTTTGCTCTCTTTAAAAATAATCTAAGAATGTCCTCAAAGCTTTAGATGGGAGTTCGAAATATTAATGAAAGAAAAGTCAAGTTTGAACATATTTTTAAACAACATATAGTAAAGCAATTTTTTTTTTTTTTTTTAATTTGTAAAACTATACACTTTTTTTTGAAATTTTTTTAGTTTAAATTAGATAAATTATTAAAAAATATGAACCTCTTTAAAATTTTTGTTTCCTATTGAAATTACGACCTGTATCCTGCCCGCCGTCCGACAAATGCACATGCGAGATGCATCAGGCAATTGCTTCCCAAAATTTGTGAATGATGTCTAAATATACAGCTATAAACCCTAGAAATATCGCTTTAATCACTTATTTCTTTCCATCCCAAAAAAATCCTCAAAAAAATCGATTTTTTTAAGCCTCCAGTTTCCAACAGTTTGGTATAAGCGACAGCAAAATAAGTTCTTACTTGAGACGCCTTTCTCTCTGGATTAATGGGTAATTATAAGCAACATCATTATGACTTCTCACTTGATACAAGTTATGCTTCTCCTTCCAACCAGTTTCGGCATTTTGCTTTATACCGCCTAATTTGTAAGGTCGCGTTTTGAGACGTTAGGTTTTCAATGAGGCAATACTTTTTTCGTAGTTGGTCTTTCGACAGATGTTACTTGATTTACATTTAGTTTGGTTCGCCATTTTGTAAAGAACAGTAAGTCTGGAACAACGTTTGCAAACCGTACAAATTTTTTACCAAAATAACGGATCGCTTCACGCGAATAACAGAGGAAAATTCTGTTCAGCGATGAAGCTGACTATTGGTTGAATATGAATATGATCTTACCACTGTTGAGTTGCTGTTATAAGCTGAGATAATTACTAGTCCATATATTTTCAATAACGAAGCGGCCCATAAAGTTAGAGTCAAGCGGGAATGCTATAGAGCCATGATGAATGACTTTTTCATGCTTAAACTGGAAGATGCTGATGTGTTTAACTTTTGGTTCCAAGAAGAACCCGCTACATGTCATAGAACCAACAAAGCAATCAAGTTTTTGAAGAAAACATTTATTCAGCGCTTTAACTCGCGTTGTGGGGCTGTTGTCTTGTCTCGAATATTTAACTCCGCTGGACAATATTTTGTAGAAAGTAAGCAGTTTGGCGTCTTGAAAAAAAAAAAAAATACTTGCGCGTTATTGCTGACATAAGGCACTAAAGGAAAAAGTGGTAAAAAATTGGGCCTCTCGGCTGGAATTTTTTCGAGGTGATGAAAATGATTCATTACAGCAACTTTTAAATAAAATATTAATAAGATTGCTACTAATATCTATTCGGATATTCTCTTTGGGGAGTAACTGATCTTAAACAATTTTTTTAGATTACATTAGCTTTTTGGTGTATTGCATACTTATATTTCATTCTGCCGCAGGGGCTTTTTTAAAGTATTTTTGCTCGATAGGCTGTGTTTTCTTATTTCATTTTTCAAGTTATGACACGCATTTTTCAATGACGTTTATATCTGGTTATTGGACAGACGTTATGATCACCCTTGGGCAATGATATAGCAGCCAAGATTCAATACTTAGGATCATTATGTTGGTAGACATGATAACTGGCCTTAATAATAAGTTTTTCGGCACTTTATATAACATTACTTTTCAATATATTTAAGCATTGGTCAATATATTTAAACAAATCCATAATCCCTCCGACAAAGTGCAATATACAAACATCAGCAGCTGAACAAGCATCCGAGATCGTCATATAGCCCCCCACCGTGCTTAACTGTCAGCTTCAATATCTACGATCTATCTCTGATTGGGTTTTCTCTACACATTAGCACTGCCATCTTAAATTATTGAATTTGATTTCATCTGTAAATATCACGTCTTATGCCTATTTTCATGACTTCTTTGGATTTGGTTTTTTA
Organism: Bactrocera zonata; assembly: GCA_037783105.1. Classification (NCBI taxonomy): domain Eukaryota; kingdom Metazoa; phylum Arthropoda; class Insecta; order Diptera; family Tephritidae; genus Bactrocera; species Bactrocera zonata. The sequence goes on from JBAWJQ010001023.1 coordinate 94,045, forward strand.
TAGGAAAATAAAAATGAATTATCTTGAATAAATATTCTTGTTTATTCTTAATCTATAAATATATCGTTCTAGTCGGAACTACTGAAGTTAAATTTCAAGGGTAAATAACAAAATGATGGACTTTGAAAAAAGAGTAATTTTATTTTAGCAAAGAAAGGATTGTAAAATAAAAAGTTAGGGGTGAAAAAAATTCTTGTTAGTTCCGACGAGAACAATAAGTGTGTAAAACAGCCTGTTAAAATTTGAAAGCAATCGGTTTAGTAGAAGAAAGTTAGGACCCGGGCGGACCAGAAAAACAATATTTTGAGAAAAACGCGTTTAAAGTTCAACAACTCCGAGAGAGAGGACTCCGAGGCGCTCTAGGAAACTCGTTATAACTCCCGAAATAGTTCCAATTTCTGTGTGAAATTTCCACAGTATATTTCCAAGACATTGTACCTTTAATTTAAGCAAACCCAAGTTACCTGAATACTACCTTTAATTCGTTCATTGAAATAATATAAATATCTTAATAAAAGAGACTTTTAAAACAAGATTATTAAAACATGTAAAAAACCGCATCGAAATTTAGAGCTCTCAGAATGCCGGTAACAAAAATCAAAACAAACCCTCAACACAAACATAATGTATAATGAGCGACAGCAACAGGAGGGAAGGTCAAAAGTCGAGAGAAGCGGAAACAAAGCAACTACGCGAACGTTGACAGAAAAAACAGTGAGAACATAAAAGCGGTGTGAATGAAGAGAGCGTAAAAAAGTATCATATACATATATACATATATAAATTACAGCATTTATACCGGAGAGCCAATGCAAGGTAATTTGCAAATATTAAGGGCGAGTATAAAGTAGAAGAATTAAAAATGAAATAAGAGTTAGACATAATAATAAGTTTCAAGGTTAAATATTAAAAACGGTATATTTACATGCATAAGTGTCATCTCTATCAAAGAACTTCTTTAGGCAGTAAAAGAAAGAAATTTAAATAAAAATTGGCAAAAGTAAAAATATAAAAAATAAAAATGCCTCAAATGCCTTGGCAAGGCAGGTACATATGGCAAAGGCAGCAAGTAACTGTAATACAATAACAAATGTCTTTTCCTATAATAATATTGGCAATGCTTACTCAGACTTGCAACGTAAGTGGCAAATGCCGCCAAGAAAATAAAGCAGAAACAGAAAGCGAAAATAAAGTGTTGCATTTGGCATTTGGCTGTTGGCGGAAATAATGTGGCTGCTAACGAAAGTGGCAGACGGCTGCCTAGGGAGGATAAGGGAAGAGCGCGAGTGTAAGCGCTCGCGTATAAGGAGGTGATGCAGGTGTGCTTACATACATACATATATATACATATATTAGCTTCGAGTACCAGTTGAAGTTGTAATTGAATCGCATGCGAAGTGGAAGGAGTTGGTATGGAAGTATGTGATATTAGAGGGTGAAATGTGGGGATCAATATTTTATGTATGGTATATATGTACATTCGGAGTAGTCAGCAATTCGCTTGCCAACAAATCTCTCTTAACAAAAGAAACATAGAACAAGAGGTGTTGCTACATGCTTCTATGTATATATATATGAGTATGTGAAAATCGAAAATAATATATTTTTTGAAGAATGGCAAGCACTCAGGGGTTTCAAAACACTTATTCTTTACAACCAAACTAGTTTTTAATACCCTGAAGAACTACCCAAGAAGTGTAGAAAGATCAAATTTAATACCTAAAATCTAAATGCCTTCTTTCATAGTCTGGAATAAATTTACTAGAAAACAAGTAAGGAAGGACTAAGTTCGAACATTTTATACCCTTGCGACTCGCAGGACTCCAAGAAAATGCCAAAATGTCAACCAGAGGATCGGATCCCAGGCAAATTTATAATATATATATGTATATATACTTACTATACTATGTATAACTCATACACTGAACGACATATTCGGCATAAGGTTTCTTAGAAAAATAAAAATCATTATATTGTATATGGCAGTTAGAGTAGTGTCGACTCCAGCACTCCGGCAGCCGGATGTTCGAAATTCCTGATAATAGTTATACGAAGGCTGAGTCAAGTTTTCACCCAATTTTATGTATTTTAGGCACAAAGATACTCTGTTATGAGTAAAACACGTTCTGTAACCCAGAAGTCTTTATATTAAGTATATGGGGGCTCATTGAAGTATTGACCCAATTCAACTCATTTTTGATACACAGAGAAACTATTGTCAAGTAAGGATTTTCTCTGAATTTCAATTGTATATCTCACATATGAACCATTATTTTAGTTCAATACTCAACTATGGATAATGGATATGGAGACTTCGGATCCTAGGGGCTTGAAAAGTTTTGGTTGGATTTGAGCACTTTTCGGTCACAATTTGACATACTTTAAAGGAAATCTTAGCGCATAATTTTATACCGATATTGTGTACTAGAAAATGGAAGAATCATGTGGAATTAATTAATTAAATTTCGCAAAGTGACATAAGAATGTGAGAAGAATGTCACGTAGGAAGTTTAGTCGAAATCAGTCAGTCGAGTCCCGAGATATGTGATTTAACCAAAAGGAGGCCGGTGCCCCACCTATCGTCTAATTTTCACACCGGTTCCCATAAAACACTCTCACGCCATTTCTGAGGTAAAACTTAATATCTTGGGCACATTTTGATTATTTGATTTATTGCGCTTTTAGTAGTTTTTAACAATACCTCCGATTTTTTCCATTTCTACACTGTCGATTATAGTATATGAGCAAGTTAAATTTTAGGTGTTGTAGCCTTAGTGAATTACGAGATATGTATATACATTAAACTTACTAGCTTTTTCAAAGGTTTTTCCTCACAGGTGCCCATTGCTACTGCGATCTCATATACCAAATTATAATTTTAAATCTTAGATTAGTACTTAGTTATGGCACTTTATAAAGTTTCGGATAATGGCGTTTTGTAGGAGTGCCCATCTCCGAACCCGTACTTTCTTTAAATACCAAGACTTTTAAATAGCAATATTTACTCAAGTTACAGTTTGCACAGACAGACGGACGGAAAATTGTAAAATATCAGGTACATGTGCTAAAAAAGTGCAGCTGGGTCGACCTAGTCGGATTAAAAATTATAAAGTAATTTCATTTTGATACAGAGTTTTTACTCAGACTATTTGGTACAAAAAGCGTTCAAACAAACGTCTTAATTATCAGAAAATTTATGAAATGTATTTCCCAACCATGCCATTTCTAACATAAGTACCGTTTAATCACAAAAAGAGTTGAAGCAAGTTCAATCCAGTTACATCATTGAAGACCGGATTGTCGAATCTATCTAAAAATTCATATTAGATATATCCAAACCCTGCAATATCCTACTGTACATACCGTTCAACGATTTTCAAGAAAAGAGATAGTATTTATAGGTTAGAATTAAACAAATTTAATAAAAAATAAAAGAATGAAACTCTTTCCTTTTCCTTTTTTAATGCCTAAACTATGGAATTAAACGCCATAATATCTTTAAAAGTTAAGGTTCTTTAAAACATTCCCTTCAGTTATGGCTTATTAGTCGTCGTTAACCTAAATATTTAGTATATATACTATAAAATCAGAAAAGTCAATAAATGGATTCATATATACAATATATATAATATATAATAAATGTATATATATATATATATATATATAGTCGAACTTCTCTAACACCAATCACCATAATCCACAAACAAACTTCGTGTTAGACAGATTTCGAGTGATCGAAGAAAATGTGCATGAAATCTGACTTCTATTGCCAATTCAAAGGAACGAGTTATGGAGCATTTGGAGTCATAGATATTAACTGTATAGGTTTATACTTTCCTTTGCCAATAATAATAATATTGGTTTTATTATAGTATATAATATTATTATTTACGATACACAAATCGCTGGCAAAATGATTAATGAAATCCTACTTAAAAAAGTAACTAATGTGATATTTTCACAACACAAACACTGAACTGTCATTCTCGTGCCAGAAGGTATTCAAAACTTACCCCGACATGACTCACTTTCACTGCTCGCTGGCACCGCTTGCTTCCAATGTAGTTGGCGTTCAAAGTTTTGCACATTTATCAAAGAAGTTTACCAAATTTATTGATTACTTTGAGCAAACGACAAAGTAATATTTGTAAATATATATACACATACATATATATTTGTTATATTTTGGATTTACATACAAATTTCAAAACAAACTTTAGCCCACTATACGTTTACACCTTCGAAATTATTTCTCACCTAGTCGGTGGGGTCAACAATTAAAGGTACAACACAATTTTGCTTAGAACCACACAAAGCACCACAATTTTTATGCAAATTTCTTGTAATATATCCCAAGAGCAGCCGAAATTTTCCATTAGCGTGGGTAACGTCTAGACGCCACTTTGTACGCGTGGCCGACAAGCACACGCACGTATGTACCTAGACTAAGGCGGCATGCCATACACACGACCGGTATGTAACGCGGCTACGCGAACGAACGAACGCGACTTTTGCCACCCGAAAAGAACTAAAAAACGCAAAAATGTACCGCAACCGACGACAAAACGCACTCCGACGGCCACAAACATAAAACGCGTTCAACTTTGTCAAGAGTTTCGCTTCGACTGGCTTTTTTGACGTGCAATTTCCGTTTCCTTGGAGCAACAACAATGTCTGTGTGAATTCCGTATGGCCTAACTGTAAAAACGATGTGCTCCCATGTTAACGCAATAACGACGAAACGAGCAACCGAGCTGTGTATGTACATATGTCTATATGCTGTAACGGTGAACTTTTGGCAGTGGCGAGCGCCAAAAAATGGCACATTGTACTCCTGATGGTAAGAATCTCCTTGTTAAACTACTGTTTGTTGTTTGGGAAAAAGGGCAGCTGAGCGAATTCAACGAAACGACGACGAAATTGCGAGCGCAAATATTTGTTTTTGCAATTTACTTTTATTCGCCAAACACAAAAGCAGTAAAAGTAAATCGCATAAGCTTTGTGGCTGCGTGTGTGTGTGCATTGTATGCTTGTGAGAGAGCGTACTGTGGCAGAGCAGGTGAAAAATTGTACCTGTCGTGTATTTCGGTTCGTGCTTGTTGCTAAAAGCAATAACAGTAAAGCTTAATAACAAGAGCGTAACCGATGATGAAAACGCTACCGATTTGTTGTTGTTGTTGCATTGGTTTTTGTACACCAACAATATTTAATCCTGTAATGTTTCGAGCATTGCCGACCACGCAAAGGTGTAAGTTATTGAGCAAATCCAAACTCATTCGGTTGTTGCTCTGAGCGGCTCTCACACACGTACATATGTATTTACTGCGCTTCCATACAATTCACAAAATTATTCTCGCTGGCTCGCTCTGCAGCAGCAACGCTGTATTGTGGGTGTTTACATTTACTTGGGGCCGGTGTAAACAAGCTGTTCATTGCTGTGAGCTTATAAATAGAGAGCAACCAAATGCAATGAGAGCATGAAAGATAAACTTAACGAAACATATTGAGATAACATTCGTATAAGAGTATTAACGGTAGTTGCTGTAGTGTTTCTCCTCGTGTTTTTAGTTATCATAAAATGTTAGCAACAGCGGTGATGGTTAGGAAATGTTAATCATATTTTTATTAACATATTTATTAGCCGTTGTGATGCGGCTGTTATTAACAGCAAACCTGTTAAAAATATAACAGCTGTATTTCATGCGCCAAGCATTGGAGAGTAGTGAATCGAATAAGCTAAGTCGGTTTTTGAGGCAAACGTTGCAATTCAGCCTCAACATATTCATTGAAACATGCGTAATCGTGTTTCGCTTCTTTCTTTGATAGATAAACTCCACTTTCTATGAAAAGACACACATCTTGCAAACATTTCTTCATGTGAGTCCGCCATCCACGATTACATCGAAAATGTTAAAGAGACAGCGCCTTAAAATCATCGTATTAGTATTAGACAGATATTAGGGAAACTCAATATCTCTTATGGATCGACTCAACACATTTTGGTTATTCGTTTGCGCATTAATCGTGTAAATGCCGCATTATTACCAAAAGATCTGATTCTTTTGCAAAAATGACGTCGAGTGGGGGTCCGGAAATATATGCCTGACAACGTAGCTGAGGATCCTACATTGACTAAACGAATCATTAAAGGGTGACGTGACTAGATTGTATAAATGTGACATCGATACTATCAAACACTCAAACGATTAACTCGCCAAAAATAAGCTGAAACCGAAAAAACCAGAACTTGCCGAAGGTACTGAAGAGCATCCATACCAACGCTCATAATAAGTGGAGTAATATATTAGATTAAGCGTTGTTATGCTTGTACTGCCGCAGGAACCTACTTTAAAGTCCATAAATAGTAAGAATTATTTATAAAATATGTGAGAATGTCGTTTTCTGTCCGGATAAAATTTGATCTAGAGGTTTTATTTTCAGTTTTGAAATTAGTTTGGAATGCACAATAGTAAAACTGGTCTAAAATGTGTAAATCAAAACTCGACAGAGTTTCGATAACATTATTTAAGAATGTGGGTATATTTCTCCAACTTTATGCCCCACAATCTTCGCTGTTATGAAATTTTGCTTGTTTTAACAGACAAATTAGTAAAGCAGAGAATGTTAAAGAATGAAAACTGAAGAAAGATAAATAAATAAATTTAACAGATAATGATAAAGGTTTCTTTGCTGTTGTCAATGAAGAAGTTAACATTTACAATAACAGTTACTGACATGTAAATCCGTTCTATGTTAATTTAGCTTAAGTTTGGTAATTTATTGGAATTTTGAATGAAAATGTAGGTATTATGAAGGTTGTCGCGAAAATGTAATAGGTCGAAAAGTGTTCAGTCCAGAGCTGGTTGTTAAGTTGAGAAAAAGCAATTATCACCAGAGAAAATGCTTCGATGTAAGTGATAAGGTTTATTTGTTAAAATTAGAGAAATAAACGAGAAGAAGAACTGGCTAATGAGCCGCACATAGACCAGTTTCTGTCACTACCAATACCAGAATTAATTCGATTACGGAGTCCATGAAGAGTATTCATCTCAAAGGAGGCTTGCAATTGACGCGAACTCCTACAGACTCTGTGATACCTTTACCAGTGTCTCATACAGTGGCGCCCTCAAATGCTCGAAGCGCCTTGTTAATGAGGGACAAGTGCACAAGAAATGCTCCATTCTTTCCCAGGTGCCTTTCTCTTAACATTTTCTGCAGTCTTCTCGATCTATCAGTCCTATTCTGCATGCGTGTGCCGCGCCATGCTGTGGCCAATGATTATTCGATTCGTATTACTAAAGTCCCTTATGTCAAGTGCCCCTACTGTACATTTGTATATTACTGATCTACCACATGACTTTTGCATTTTCGTATCCAGAATACATCACGTTTTGATTTGTCCTACTGTGCTCCTAGCCATATCGTCGTATAGATAAAGAAGAAGTTTAGAATGTTGATCAAGGTGAAAGCCGTACACAACTTTTGACAATCTCGTCCACTTTCTCATTGTCCTCGTTGCCTTTGTTACTTGACACTTAATAGAATTGAAGTCGCTTGGTTCTGGTGACACTTTCCATTGCTACATCTATACTAATTATATAAAATCGCTTATATGAAAAATGTTTGTAACGGCTAATCTCCTAAAGTTCTGAAGCGATTTTTATAATTTTTTTTTTTAAATAAAGCATTTGCTCTAGGCTCGCGAGTGGCATACTTATTTTTTTAATTTTCCAAAATCAAATCCTTTTTCTTTCGGGTTGAAGTTTTTGAAAAACCAAAAATATTGCAAGCATAAGGTTTTTCGTTCACCAAACGCAGTCTACAGCGAAGCGCGCTTTGTGTGTGTGCGTGTGCCCTTTATCGTTTGCGGCACGCACTCTCTCTCTCTTCCATCTCTGCGCATCTTTTCCAGCTTAACGTAATGAAGTAAAGTACATACATATGTATGCACTCTCTCTCTTCCATCTCTCGCATCTTTTACTACATAACTTATTGAAGTAAAGTACAAAGCAAAAAAGTTTGCATATGTAAATGATCGCTGAACAAGTGAAACAGCACAATCAAATGCTCGCATAAATTGCCGTATGTATGCATGTACATCTATACTAATTATCTATACTCTATACTAATTATATAAAATCGCTTATATGAAAAATGTTTGTAACGGCTAATCTCCTAAAGTTCTGAAGCGATTTTTATAAATTTTTTTTAAATAAAGCATTTGCTCTAGGCTCGCGAGGTGGGTTTTTCATGTGTGGTTTTCATGTGTGTCTGCGAAATACTTGCTGGTTTCTTCTAACTTTATTGTATTTATGATCGTATTCTGCAAAGGGTAGAGTAAAATTGAAAATTTATTGTCTTTAAATCAAAAGGTAAAGATTAGATTTAAGCGAAACTAATTTGGTTAATAATAAATATATGGTTTTTACAATAAAAGCTTTCAGAGATGCCAAAAGCAAAATCTTAATTATTTAGATCTTCATCAAATAGACGGCAAATTCAGCTAAGACGAAATGAGACGGTCGATGAGAGTGCAAATCGCGTAGAGAATGTAAGGTTGCGAATGATGCAGAATAGACAAGGGGCGATTGCTTTCAAATCAGCGTTTAACTATAAACCGGATTGTAATTATTTGGACCATTCCCTTTTATTCATTGGTCGAATGAATGTCATTTGCAATTTTTGTAAGGCTAAAAAGTGGGTGAAAGAGGCACCAGGTATGTGTTGTAGCAAGGGCCATGTAAAACTATTAGATATAGGTGAGCCTCCGCAGCCAATCAAAGCGCTGCTTACAGGCGAGTATCAGGCGTCCAGTCACTTTAAAAAAAATATAAGAAAATACAATGGTTGTTTCGCTAAGACTTCGTTTGGTGGTAATGAAGTTAGGGAGGGTAATTTCATGACAACATTTAAAATACATGGGCAAATTTACCACGCTATTGGGAGTTTATTGCCAGCGCCGAACACAACACCAAAATTTTTGCAAATATATTTTTCGTCCGAAGAGGAACAACTTTCTTTACGTCAAAGTGCTACACCAACTCTTCAACGAGACATTTTGAAATCAATTCAAGAAATTCTTCGAGTAAATAATGTGTATGTTAGAAGTTTCAAGATATCTATAGACCGTATGCCCACTAATTCGAATAATTATAAGGTTGTAATCCATGCGGACAAGCGCCCCGCTAATGAACATTATGGCCGCTATAATGCCCCCGTCGCAGATGAGGTCGCAGTATTGATGGTTAACGAAAATTCTGGCCCCCGTGATATTATTTTACATTCACGTCACAACACTCTCCATAGGGTATCAGAACTTCATCGTTCATATGATCCCTTGCAGTACCCTCTTATATTTTTGAATGGTGAGGACGGTTATTGTATTAATATACCGCAAACTTGTCCAAACAGTGGGGCGCCTATTCCACAAAAAAAAATTTCCTGTATGCAATTTTACGCATATAGAATTATGGTAAGGGAAGATAGCTTTAATGCGATTCATAGGTATGGATATCTCTTCAACCAATACTGTGTGGACATGGCTGCTAAAATGATTACGGAAAGGCTGAATTTTATACGAGGACATCAAAAGACGTTACGTGCAGAAAATTATATACACCTAAGAGATGCGGTTAACGAAGATCGCAACCCCGAAAATATTGGCCAGTTGGTAATTTTTCCTTCTTCGTTTACAGGCTCACCTCGATATTTGCATGAACGGACACAAGATGCACTCTTATATGTCCGTCATTATGGTAGACCTGACTTATTTGTAACTTTTACATGTAATCCAGAATGGAGTGATATCAAAAACGAATTGTTTCCAAATCAACGATCATGTGAGCGTCATGACATTGTTTCAAGAAAATTCCATATCAAACTACATCAACTCATGAGTATAATTACGAAAAAAGAAATTTTTGGGAAAGTTAGGTGCCATATGTTTACAGTTGAATGGCAAAAACGGGGTTTGCCTCACGCGCATATTTTAATTTGGCTAGCAGACAAAGTTCTACCCGATGAAATGGATCGGATTATATCAGCGGAAATTCCAAATAAAGAAGTAGATCCTGTGCTGTATGATATTGTTACTAAAAATATGATCCACGGTCCATGTGGGTCTAATAACCCATCAGCACCCTGCATGTCGAATGGACGATGCTCAAAAAGATACCCGCGCGAGTTTCTGCAGCATACTCAGAGCGGAGAAGATGGATATCCAAAATATAGGCGAAAGTCTCCAGCGGATGGCGGACATACCCATTTACTTGCCTCTGGGTACAAAGTCGACAATCGATGGATTGTTCCATATTGCCCCGTTCTATCCAGGTGTTTCTCCGCCCACATCAATGTAGAGTACTTCCATTCTGTGCAAGCAATTAAATACATTTGTAAATATGTCAACAAAGGCAGCGACGCAGCGACCTTTTCTGTTCAGAACAATAAAGACGAGGTGCAAAATTGTTTGAATGGACGATATCTAAGTACATCGGAGGGTATTTGGAGGTTATTGGGATTTTCGGTTCATGAGCGTTTCCCAACAGTTGTACATTTATCTGTTCACTTAGAAAATGGACAAAGAGTGTACTTCACACCGAATAATGTTGAACACGTGTTACAGCAACCACCACAAACAACTTTGACAGCATTTTTTTCCCTTTGTTCCGTTGATAATTTTGCAAAAACTTTGTTGTATTCTGAAGTACCCACATTCTACACCTGGACTAATAAAAAATGGCAACGTAGAAAACGTGGACAGAATGTCCCTAATCATCCCGGTATTAAGCGAGATACTGCGTTAGGAAGGGTATACACAATACATCCCAATTACTCAGAATGCTTCTACCTTAGACTATTGCTGCATCATGTTCGAGGACCGACATCTTTCACTGATTTACGGCGAGTAGATGGTCAACTATATTCAAGATATCAGGCGGCTTGCCGAGCACGACAATTGCTACAGGACGATAGCCACTGGAAGAATACATTGTTTGATGCCACCATTTCTGATAGCGCATGCAAAATGCGAGAGCTTTTTGCGATAATGCTTATTTATTGTGAAATTTCTGATCCGGAAGGATTATGGAATTTATTCCGCAAAGATTTATGTGCAGATATTTTACATAATATGCGCGAGAGTAGTAATGATCCTGAGATGGAGTTTACTGGTGACATTTTTAATACAGGACTAATTTTACTTGAGAATTTAGTTTTCTCTTACGGAGAAAAACACCTAAAGGATTTCGGTTTGCCTGAACCAAATCGAAGTAACTCAAACTTAGACCCCATTTGTTACACGCGGGAAACAACGTATAATACCCATGAGCTACAGCAATTTTTACTAGCAAATGAACCAAAGCTAAGGTCAGAGCAACGAATAATATACGATAAGATCATTTCAAGTGTGGATAATAATATGGGAAATGTTTTTTTATAGACGCGCCAGGAGGGACAGGCAAAACCTTCGTAACTTCACTAATTTTAGCTAAAGTTCGTGGTGAAGGCAAAATTGCTGTTGCAGTTGCTTCTTCAGGTATTGCTGCTACTCTTCTGTGTGGAGGAAGAACTGCTCATTCTACGTTTAAGCTACCACTTAGTTTTTTACCGGAACAAAGGTGTACTTGTTCGATAAAGAAAAATAGCCCTATGGCCGAAATACTTCAGAAAGCATCGTTAATAATATGGGACGAGTGCACAATGTCTCATAAGTGTCATATCGATGCGGTCGATATAACTCTTAAAGATTTAAGATCTTCGCATGCGGCAATGGGTGGAGTTACATTCGTATTCACAGGAGACTTTAGACAAACTCTACCGGTGGTTCCTAAGGGTACAAGAGCAGATATTGTTAACGCGTGCATAAAGAAATCGGAATTGTGGTCTCATGTACAAAAATTAAAATTGACTGCCAATATGCGAATAAAGCTTTGTGGAGCTGGACCATCCAATCGGTTTGCAAAGTTCCTACTTAAAATAGGTAACGGTTGCAAATCTGTCACCAAAGATGGTTATGTAATAATGCCAGATATTGCAGGAACCTGTCTTAGAACAGTTGACCAACTTATTGATAACGTGCATCCAGATATTATTAATTTGCACCACAAGGACTCTAAGTGGTTATATGAGCGAGCTATAATTACTTCGACGAATTCCGCTGCAGACGAAATTAACAAAGCCGTTTGTCAAAGAATATTATCGGAATATAAAATTTAAAATTCTTTTGACACAGTGACAGATGAAGGAGACGTTGTTCACTATCCAACGGAGTTTCTTAACTCTCTTAATCCCTCGGGACTACCTCCATTTCAACTAGAACTTAAAATTGGTACGCCAATAATCCTTCTACGAAATCTTAAGCCTCCCAATTTATGTAATGGCACTCGACTGAAGATAACGCAATTGATGGCTAATATCATTCAAGCAAACATTTTAACCGGACCTGCAGCAGGCGAAAGCACAATGATCCCTCGGATACCAATGATACCTACAGATCTTCCATTTAGTTTCAAAAGAGTACAGTTCCCCGTTAAGACGTGTTTTGCGATTACCATTAATAAGTCCCAAGGGCAAACATTTAATACTGTTGGCATAGATCTTCGAAACGAAGTATTTTCTCACGGTCAATTATATGTGGCTCTGTCACGAATTGGTTCCCCGCAAAACCAAACTGTTCTCATTTCTGGCAATGGAAATAAAACAAAAAATGTTGTATTCACTGAAGTTTTTAATAATTAAAATATATCCTTTTTGGTTATTGTTCCAAAATACATCAATTATAGTATACCTTATTTCATATCTTGAATTAATATTTACTCTATACAATCCTATTTATTTTATGTAAGAGTTTTGAATTGTTACCTTTTTGTTATCTATTTTTAATTTTTCTGTAAAAAAGAATTTAATAAACAAATTATTTATAACGTTAATAAATTTAAAAGTGTTTGCAATTAATTCAAATATGGGTAGTAAATATTTGTAAGTCTAACATAAGTTACACATTATACTCATGTATGTGTGTTTACATGTACGAATAAAGGTATTCTTTCATTTGCATTTTAAACTACATTAAATTCTTTCCAATACCCTCATCGTTTTAGTTTTTGCGGCGTAACAAAGTACGCCGGGTATTTGCTAGTAATAATATAATAGTTTATTTGAACAAATCATAAAGAAAACTAAATTAACTCCAATTGGTTATTATTATAATTATAATACCAGAGCAAATAGTTAAGTCCTTAATGGATAGATCCAAGCGCAAGCAATCTGTTCATGGTTTCCTTCTTTATTCCAAGGTCTTAACTTAGTTCTTGAGTGTCGAAAATTATAACCAAACTATCAAAAGTACGTTACTAATGTGGCGCTAAAATAAAATTATATATTAATTAATTAATTATTATATTCTTATAACCTAAATTGGATTGGAAGTGAGAAACATAAGTCCGAGTCTATGACTAAAGAAGTAAACAACTAAAAAAGCAGCACAATACTCGGGTTAATCTTCGGTATCACATAGTGTTATGGGTGGTAGTTCAGTTTAATTCAGTCAACAGAAGTTAAATTTTGACTAAACTCGGGTTTTCCCTTCGGCCCGTATAATTTTTTAAAAATTTTGCATTAGGCAAATTGTGACCAGTTCTGCCTTAGAGTGATAGTTTCCTTCCATATAGTTGATTTATATTAAAATAGATGTAAAGTAAAGAAGGCTTTAATATTTATTCCAAAAGAATTATCTTAAGCTCTACTCAAGTCTTCTAAAAATCATTTAACCTATCAACCGATCATTTTTCTAAAGTTTTCTTAGAACGCACTGTAGCTGAAAAGAAGTTAAACAAGGAAAAATTATAACATCGCCTCCCGCGATTCTATAATACCCTAAACAGGTGCCTCCTTGAGAAGTAACACGTAAAACACTTTGCTAAATACACTGACACATTGCTAGTGATAGTGGAAAAAACGAAGAACGTAAAAACAGACACGGTGGCAGTTTTGTGAAATTTAGTTATTGTAGTTGTTAACGGATATTTAGTCCCCGTTAGGATGATAAGGATGAGACAAGTTGATCATCAAGGTCATCCAACGGTAGACCCAAGAAACGTGCTGAGGGGGGACTTGTTGCTCGTTGAAGACATATTTGTTATGTCAGGATCGATTCTGGATAAGAAAGAGTTTAACCTGCTATAGTATCCAGAACGAAGCTGAGCAAGAATCACTCTCGATTCTCGCGGTAATTCGAGCTCTTCGTCTGCATTTTTGGTGATTTGACTCCAAGTACGCCATTCACTGAGAGGGAGTCGATGAAGGTGTTCATTGCTCCACTGTAAAAGATTTTTGGTCGATAACTACCTATTTTATGGAAATCAATGCCTTAATTTTGATTGAACAGTTTGAATGGTAGCTGTGCTAATGTCTTGTACCATAATCCGCGTAAAATTTCGGGCAGATATGCCATCAAATGTAAAAGTTTTCGTTGCAAGAACGTGGTTTTGATCGGCCCGCTTGTAAATACGAGTTCCTGATCCCTCTTTTATGTGGATCTATATCTTGATTTTGAGTTTGAGTGGCAGCTATATGCTATAGTGATCTGATCTGAACAACATTTTCGGATACTACGACAATTTCTTGTAACCGAGTTGGGTTTCGTGAGGATATATGGTCAAATAAAAACATTTTCCATATTAAAACTTCATTTTGATTAATCAGTTTGTACGACAGCTATATCATATAGAGGTCTGATATTGGCGTTTCCGCCATATGAACAACTTCTTGGAGAGAAATCTGCAATTTTTCAGCTTGAAGCCAGATCATGGTCAGTGTCGTATAATGCGCGAGAGTGTGGAGATCCGCTCAACATTCTTTGTTTCTGTTGCTTGCCGTAATAAACATTAATTTTCAGAGACGCTAGAGTACTTTACATAACTTAATATATAAAATCATGCAACCTAGCTAGAGATTTCACCAAATTCAACTACTGAATTATTCCTTTCGTGCAATGCATATTTTTTATGCGTCCATCAACGAAACGAACTCGCAACCTACTTAAGCGTCTTAAAAAAGGAAATCACTTTAGTTTTATATCTCACTTATTTCACATAAAAATATGCTCGCCATATAAATCTCATTTCCCTTAATCTACTACATGCTTCACTGTCAAATCTACGTGGAAAAAAATGTTTGTATGTGAAACTTCTTACTTCACTGGTGAACCCCTGAATGCCAGGTGAAGAGAAACATTTCAATTTCCATTTCGTTTCACCTGCACATTAAATATTTAAAATTATTGATTACATTTTGCTACTTTTTTCTCACCTTTGCAACACGGGAGGTGCCTACAAAAAGCGCACATACACGCACACGAAAGAGCGGTAATCGTTAAGTAGCACACCCACACACCGGGCGAAAGGAGTAATGCGCAACTTTGTTGCTACAGCAGTGAAAAATAAAACGACAAAAAATAACGAAAATAAATAACGGAAATTATACTCAGCAGTAGTAACTTCGTAAGCATATCCTTCGGCAACTTCGTTGCCGCTGTTGTCGTTGCTGCTGCTGCTGCTGCTTACTTCATTCACCTTTATTACAGGTTAGGCGCCATTAAGCAGCGACAAAAAGGTATACAAAAGCGCGAAGAGCGCGCAAGTGAGAGCGTGGCCTACAAACTGCGCTCACTAAACGGATAATTGTTGCTTCTTGCGTAGGAACGCTGGGAAACGGCACACAGAGCGAACCTATATCCTTAAAATGTCCACATATCCTTATTATACAGTTGCTCTCACATTTTTAGCTCATTTTATGCGAACTGCAATTGTATTTGCTCACTCTCGACATTTATCTGTGGCGCTCTGTGCTCTCTCGTTAGACAGTTCTTTCACATTTTCAATGCCGCCTGTTGATAAGCGTTAATGTAATTACGGAGTTAGGTTACGCATGAAGTGGTAGGTTGAAAAGTTTATGAGCTTATTTTCACTACCGAAAGCAAGTCCCTGGCAGCCAGCGTGCCACCACATCTCCTCTACGCCGCTACTCTGTTAGCCTGGGCGAATGTGTTGTTCTATGTGCAGCTGGGTTGCATTGCTGCAGCGAAAGTAGCAAAAAAAGGTGCGGGAAACGCACGAACCCAACTTATCCAGGCATATGAGAAGTTGATGCAAGCAAGGACATTTACAATTGCTGGAATAACGGTAAACGTGTAGATGTGTCGTTTAATGTGTATGCATTCGTCGAAACATAACGGAAAACTTGAAATATGCGGAGAAATATTTCATATATTTTGTGACAGTTTATGAAGTATTTTACATGTGTGGTGTAACGTAGCCAACCACAAATGAGCTGGAACTTTATCGGCATGAAAAATAAAATTTTTGTTGAAATATTCCACGCAAAGAAATTTCATAGTTAACGCCGTAGGTTATTGCACTTTCAATGCTATTGGTTTTGAGTGAAAGGAGAAGAAAGAGCAGCAAGGTTATAGAAATACGTATCCTTGCATTCTTTAGTATGGAAAATTAGATGTCTGTTTACGGTCTTTTTTTTACTTGAATTCTGTAGAAGTGGCATATACGGCTGTTTCCAACGAGGACGCAAAGTCTGTGCTCGAAGTCCGCAGAACAGCACCAAAGCTACGTGTATTCTCTTTCTGAAAAGTCTTTGTTCGAAGTCAACAGAAGACTACTAGAGCCAAATGATTCCAGAAGAATACTAAAGCAATATGAATACTATTTCTGCAAAGTCTGCGTTCGAAGTCCGCCGAAGAATAGTAAAGCGATGTGATTCCTCTTCCTAAAAAGTCTTTGTTCGAAGCAGAAGACTACTAAAGCCTCTACCAAAAGTACACCTATCTGTGCTAATGGTATTTGCACCTTCAGTAAAATCGGGAATCTAGCAAAAAAATAGTGATCAGTTACCAAGAAAAAAAGATAATCTGATAGTTCTATTTGAGTACTAAAATCTTTCCTTTATACTCACAAATTTTAAGGGACATCACTTGATGTTTCACACAGTTGCGGAAGGAAAAATGTTTCAAATATTTTTAGAAAATAATGTCTTGTAGGTAGTTCTTGTCCGTATAAATAATCGAGTATGTTCCGGACAAGTAGATCAAACTATCGTGAAACCGTTTACTCAGCTCTCATAATGTTGACCCTATTACATTGTTCCAAAGCATGAGCGATAGTAACACCCGAAGAGATTGTGTATGGGGTGTCTGAGAGAAATACTTTGTGAGAAGTGAAGAAAACGAAAAATAAAAGAATATCTGGGTTGGTTCCGTTCACATATACCCGACTATTGTCGGAACGGTTATTTCTCGGTGTTGTTGCAATGGCTATCTAGTCACCATTTGGACTTTATGGTTCAGATAAGTTGTCATCGTGGTCATTTAACGGTAGGACCAAGGAACGTGCTGTTTCGATGGGCTCGGACCAAAATGAGAAGGGTGTGAGATGAGTAGCGTTAGCAGGATACTCGTATGCTAGTGTCATGCGAGAACTCGCTGGACATATATTTGACATGTCGGGGTTGATTCTGGATAAGTTGTAGTTTCGTCTGGCATGGGTGGTGATTCAACTCCAAGTACGCCATTCATTGAAAGGTAGTCGGTGAAGATGTTTATGGCTCCACTGTGAATGACGGTCAGTGTATGTTTGAAGTTTATTGCGTCCGAAGTCTGGTCGGCGTATTGCTTTATGCCGTTGACGTAGTTGAGGAATAGCTTATTGTTGCTCTTAAGATGCAGTTCCGCTATAAGCAGGTGTCTTCAGGGAGGATTTCTGTGAAAGTACCCCATCAGGAACTGAGAGGAGTTCATTATCCTCCTTAACTGGGAGCATGCGGGCCTCACTGTGCAGATGTTCAATGGGAGACATCAACAAGCATCCCGTTGTAGTTCGGAGTGCAGTGTTTTGACAAGTTTGTAGCTTCCTCGTTTGCGTTTCGAACATATTGGTGCGGCGTGATTAAGGTCCGGCCGGCCAACTGCCTTGTATGTTGCCAACAACGTTT
Organism: Bactrocera zonata; assembly: GCA_037783105.1. Lineage (NCBI taxonomy): Eukaryota > Metazoa > Arthropoda > Insecta > Diptera > Tephritidae > Bactrocera > Bactrocera zonata. The sequence continues at coordinate 112,042 of JBAWJQ010001023.1, forward strand.
CTTTGGCTTTTAACTATTTGATGAGACGTCCTCAAGTAAGTATCTAATACCGTTTGGATGAGTAAGTTTTAGGTAATTATTCATCTTTCATAATGCCTGTTCTAATACATATATTGTTCTGAAGCGTGAACGAAGACAACAATTGATGAACTGCTGTATGGGTTGTCTAAGAAAAAAATTTTGCCAGAAATCAGTAAAACGGAACATATAATAATGATCTAATTTTCTGCATCCAAAGATATATGCTCCCCTAAGTTTTATAGAAAGGGCATCTATTACTCTTTAACAATAGTTCGAGGCAGCAGATAGAAGAATTTTATAATATACGCAAGCTTAAGGAAAAATTCGTATTAGCGAAGTATGTTGAATTTTTCCACTGTTAGGACAATTTTTTTTTCTTAATTAATATATCCCATCCGAAAAACCGAAAATCAGACTTTATGTAGATAGTATTTTTCGAGTGAAGATATTAGTATTAAAATAGTGTTTTTAATGATCCCGCAGGCGTCCGATAGCAAGTGGAAAGTTGTTAATTTACTGTCACAAATTATGAAGATAATGATAATATGAAGGCTCAAAGTAAAATGCCATAGGCTAACAAGAAAGGTAGAAACTTGGTACTCCAGTTTTTATTATTACTGCTACTACTTGTTCCAAGGAGTTCTTGTAGATTTCAATATTTAATATTTGGGAGGCGTTAATGAATTTTTTAACAACTAATCTGGAATTAGTCTTCTGAATTCCGGATTGAACATATTTTTCTCTCAATTTGTAGGCTTTTAAGCTGAAGAGCTAGTTTGGTTCCCTTATGTCACATCCTAAAAACCATATCTTCCTAATATTTGATATAGCAGACAGTTTTTAACTCATTGAATCCAACTATTGACTTTTAATATAGCTCAACTCTTTTCAAAATATTATTGGACTTGTCAGATGATGGAAATGTTTCTATATATATAGAAGCTTTTACCTACATAAGTCTATCGATTTATTATAGATATATAGGGTTAACGTCGAAAAACGCTGCGGCGAATCACAAAGAGGATCTTATTCCAGTCTTGGCTTTGGCTTGTGGTTCATTGGGATGGATGGAAGCATTAAAAGTGGAGTTAAGCGTTATCGGCTCTGCGTTCCTGATATAATTTTTTACCCAGAAGGTCTTTTTCTTCTTCCCTCTCGAATTATTTATAGTTCATTAGAAGAAGGAACTTCTTTTGCTTTTATTGGGTATCACCTAAGCTCTATCTTTCCCATAAACTGAGTGAATAATATGGACTTTTCTTTAAGTGTCGATCACCAGCATTTGAGGAACTTACGTGGAATTGTCATTGCCAGTCATACAAACCAAGAAAGACAACTTTCTCAACCGAGCTCCTCTAGATACTGGCGAATTACCATCAAGGTATGCTTGGTGCTGTCACCATTCCTCTCTTATTGACCAAAGCTGGTCGCTCTAAGCGTTTGGTTTCTTCAGTAAGTTCAATTGTTGGCAGTACAGTAAAGAAGTAGGTTATAGTAGAGGACTCCCCTCCATACATACTAAACACACCTCAAAACCATCTTGACCATTAATCCTGGTTCTGGCAATAGTTTTCGCCGGTTAGCCGTTAGTTTTCATCATCTATATATAAAAAGAAGTAATTTCTTTTGCTTTTATTGGGTACCCCCTAAGCACTATCTTCTCTGTAAACTGAGCATATGATATCAACTTCATCTTTTCAGGAGCTCACGGTTTGAAGAATCGTAAACCAACCTTCCATATTTTCTTGGGAGCTCTAAAGTTGACGAGCCAAACTAGTTAAGTCGACGTATAGAATTATTTGTTTTCTATCTGCGACAACAAAAGAAACAATATCTCGGTTATTTACGAATATGTCTCTTCAACATTTACTATTTCTTTCTCATAAAACGCTTCAATATACTCACATATAACAACAACTAAACATTTTAAATCTAACAAGCCGAAACTTAAGTGCAAAGTATCCTTTTATATGTCTGCCATGCTAAATTATTCATTCCACACACACACACTAAAACATTGCGTCTACTGTGAACTGGTGCGAGATCAATGCGAAATGTGCCCTCACACATAACACCTACATGCATGTATGTATGTATATCCAAACTTGTGTGTGCTCGCCTGTAACGAATGGCGCACCTTTTTGGCACTTTTCAAGCACATAACATTTCGCAAATTAAATAATGCAAGATGGAAAATAAAATAAAAGGCAAATGTAGGAGAAAAAAAAAATTGCGAAGAAAAAATTGTAAATAGAAAATACAATTTCAAATTATTGATACGCATTCAAAGAAAATGTACAAATGCCGAACAAATTGATAAAAGTTCGCAATATTACAACAACGACAACAAAAACCGAACAAAACATACAAAAACAAATGGTGAAGATGAGGAGCGAAATAGGAATAATAAATGTATTGATGCGTGAAAACTTTGCAGACAAGAATATGAAGGCACCAAAGGAGCTGAAGGTGTGAGGAAAAGGTGTGTGTGTGTGAGCGGCACACACATATGAATATACACATATTTATATTTGCACAAATTTGCAAAAAGATGCTAGAGTTCTAAAGTGTAGCATAAACAAGTAGGTCGCCTATCTGTCCCCACTCTCCGCACCTGGTGTGCGTGTTATTGTCTTTGAAAGCGAAAATTGATTAAGATGGAGACACTTAACGCAGGTAAAGTGCGTTTACTTCTACTATAAACGGTATAGCAAACACACACATCTGCATACATGCGCGATCATTCAATAATAATAAAATATGTACGAGTACTTGGCGGGAGAATGTTACCAAACTTATAGACAAGCGGTGGATGTCAGTGAAAGTGTCACAAGCACGAAAATAATAAAATGTGAAATATTTCAAAGTGTTTGTGCATACGTTAATGGTCTAACGCGCAAGTTAAATGCTAACTCATACTGCTAAATATTTGTCAACAAAGTGTTTTTCAACAATATGTCACAAGAGTTTTTCAAAAGTTTTTTTTTGCGAAGCATATGTACAGGCGCTGATGCAATATAATATTCAAATATACTGTAAGCAAGAAAAAAAGTGGACTGTACCGAAACTTCAATGCCTTTCACAAGTGTATTTTTTATAACATATAGTATTTATATATTTTTATTGGTATTAAAATTTTTTTTTTCGATTTGCATCGTTCATTTTGTATGGCTGCTTTATGTTATAATAGTCTGAACTAAATTGTTTCTGCAAGGCTTGTTACAATACCGGGAAGAATACTCTCGGTCCAATTTGCTAGACTCACAGTTGACAGTTTCTGGTAAGAAAATATAATACTGGTACTGATGCGTACCAGCTAAGAGCTTCGGCAGGTTAATGATCCAACCGAGTTTAGGAACCAATATTTATTTTATATAAGCATGTACAACATAAAAGGACTCGAATCGTGCAATTTCGGTATTTTGATTTTGTATTGGCATATTTTGTATGGTACCTACGAGGTATGACAATTAAGTAATGAGACTGATTCCATAAGAACCGTATATTTGTAAATTATTCTACAACTCTGCCATCCCCTTCAAAGTAGTCCCCTTGGACAGCTATACAGCAATTCCAGCGTGTTTTCCATGCTTCGTAACATTTCTGGAACGCTTCGTCTGGGGTGTCCGCGAGTACCCTCGTCACGGCCGCCTGGATGTCCGTAATCGACTCAAAATGAGTTCCTTTGATCACCGATTTTGTTTTAGGAACCAAAAAAAAGTCACAGGGTGGCATGTCTGGCGAATGGGGCGGCTGTTGCAACACGGCGATCCCTTTAGAGGCCAAACACTGGGACAAAAACCAGAACGCTACAAATCATGTTTAGATAGAAGAATAACACGCTTTTTTCTGAACGCTGAAGTAGCCTGGTAATACAATAAAAGATTGGCATCGAAAAAATTTAGCACTCAATCTGACGTGTTTAAATTGGATATTAGCCCTATAAGTTTAATTATCAAAATTTATTTATAGCTAGACTTATTTAGTGGGAGCCGCATTCCTGATGTATTTCACCGAGTGTCTCCTCTTATAAGCTAGATAAGAAAGATACTGAGTACGTAAATGATACACCAAATATCAGCATAAGTTTGCATTTATTCCAACTCACGCGCACCGATTTTTTCTGACATAGAAACGCCTCATAAAATTCAGTACAACAATGAGAGTTTGTGCTACGTGGCGCCGTAGATATTATTCAAGATATAAGCATGGAGAACAATTGAGAGGCGAACACGCACACGCTACAATACCAAGTATATTTTATAAGATTACGAGTATATGAAACTGTTGCGTAATAATTCCCCATTCAGACACTTAAGATGTTTCAAGTTGGAAAACGTGATATAAAAATTGATGTAGAAACTTGTTTAGTCATTGGGAATGTTTTTATAGGACGATACACATAAGTATCTATCTTAAATCGCCGGTAAGAAATTCGTTTGGTCTGCTGATTCCATACCTATACATTAATATAGAATATATAGAGTCATCTCAAAAATATAAAGCAATTAAAATAAATACATTGTATATTTCTCTGATGAGAATTCTGCATTATATGTTACTTAAATCTAGATAAACAAAATATACGTGAAATGTCATTTGTAGGGTGACCAGACGACCCTAAATCAGTTGGTTGTTTAGACGATCAACTGCCAAAATTTGAAGAGGAATTTATCACTTCATTACAAATTTATATTTATTATTATGGGGGAAAAGAAGAATTTTCTCAAAGTATTACATAGAATTTTGTTGTAAACAAGGGAAGGGATTTCCAGCCATTATCTGTCACCATAACTGCGATTTTTGGAATAAAAAAAAAAAAAAAAAAAAAAAAAAAAAAAAATTAGAAGAAATATTCCAATTGATCAGCAATGCGATAAATCATGAATACCCATTCAATCTGGAAGTTAACCAGCTTTTTAAGCGATTGGATTTAGAGCTTCTATTTTAGAAGAGTAGGCCAAAGAAAGATCACTATTTAGTTTGTAGATTGGGACCAAAGCAGCTTATGATCATTTTTTACCATAAGACATAAGACTTAAGAAATATTGCAAATAATTGATTAATATCATTCTAATTATTCCATGTATCTTCAAAAAATTAATTTTTGATGACTAAATAAGGGTAGAGAGTGGAGTTAGGTGTGGAAGTTGGGTGTGGAAGTTCACGCAAGTGAGGAAAGTTCTCTTATTGCCATTCACTTGGGAGTAGCCAGAACCGATTATTTTACAAATGGCTCAAGCAGCTCACAATTTCCCATCCCTGATCCATCAAAGTCACATTCTTTAACATATCATTGACAAGTTCTTTAACACGTTGCCCATGTCAGTAAAGAAGAAGAAGAAGAGGAGTTTTACTTTTGTCAGAGATTTTCGCCCAAAGGAATCTTTTGAGTTCGACTATCTTAAATAACTTCAACATATGGTCGCTTTTAATCGAAATTACGATACATAAATTTGACCTTGACACATTTCCTTCTTCACCACCTCGAATAGCTTCTTTACATCTGCTCAAGCCACAGGTTTCGATCATATTTAGCAGGAGTTATTGAAAATTGAGCTATTTTTTTTTAAATCTTGTTTCCGTTTATCTCTGTTGAATAAAACGGTGCTTAGTTGCTGCATTTCTATCCAGTTTTTTTCAAATTTTTTTTCTGGTCACTCTCCATGTTGCAGTTGTATCGCCTTCATTTTCGGAATGATGTTGCGAATTCTCCTTGCCTTTCAATTAAAATGGAATACAGCTAAAGTAAGAAAATGAAAGAACAGAATACACACGCTATGCGCCGATCAAAGTCATGTGGCGCGCATGACAAATTGTGGGAAAATCAAGAGAGTCTACTCGAGATGCTCGGCACAAGCAAAGGTATGCGGTAAGCAGATCATCAAACAAATACAATTATAAAGCAGAACATCACAAAAATAGAAGAGACGAAGAGAGTTAAAACCCAAGATTATCGACGCCCACCTCAGAGGCCGCCTTTACGACGAAAAATTGTGGGTGTATTAGAAAAAGACTGCCGAAAAGGCGCTTAAGTGCGCATAAAAATTGAAATGTCAGTTTTATGGCGGCAACAAAAATGACCGGTGAAGGATATGAATAACTAAAAAGGAAGAGGGCATAAGAATGTAACAATGGAAATTTCTAGAGTGTTAAAGTGCTAAATATAACAGACGTTTGACTTCCACAATTGTTTGCGTGAGAGTGTGGGCTTATGAAAAAAATAATATTGAAAAAATTTCTTATAGGAAAATATTGGTTATGCCAGGCAGGTAACCATAAATCTGACAGCTGCATACTGAAGGCGAACAGCACAAATCAGTGAGCTGTCAGTACAAGCTGTCTTACCAATGCTTGTGGCATGCAACATGTCGATTTGTTTGTATGCCGATTTGTTTGTATGCCGATTTGTTTGTATGCATTTGTGAGCCGGTCAGTGCGTGCGTCCTTACATTGGCCATGCAACATGTCCGGAAGCCGGCAAGGGAGTCAGAATTGTAAAGGCATTATGTGCTAGCAAGGCTAGTGAATGAAGACATTTGCGTTGAAATAAATGAAAGCAAATTATGACATGAAGAATTGGAGAAAAAGTGGTGAAAAATATGTAGCAAGTTATGACATGAAGAATTTGAAAAAAAGTAGTAAGAAATATGTAGCAAGCGTGTGTGCCTGATAAATCACAAAAATCATACGAAAGGTCTTACATTTTATTTGTTTTTCCGAGAAAGCAACAAAATGATTTCGTGAAAACTAAGAAATCACTCAAAACTCATCAATAAATCGTATTTACACAGGTCGACTTAGATTGCATTACCGTGTATTGAATTGGATTTACAGCGCAACGAAACCGACATACATACCGTTGCACCTACACAACTACATACATAGGTAGAGATATGTGTGCAACGCATGTATTGTTTTGGCAGTTGCGTGCCGTTGCGTGCCGTTGCATGCCACTTATTCTTTCAATAATCCAGTAATTCACTTGCTTCACCATGCTCCGCTTCTATCTAGCTGCCAGCTAAGCACCATCATTTCTTGCAGAGAAATACCTCTATTGAGCTGTCAGAAATATGTACATGTCGATACTGCTTGGTAATGCGTTTGATGTCGGAAATACCGAAATTCATTTTGCTCGAATTACCGGGCACATTAACAACTTGTTACACTCTATTTTACACTCTACTTTAATTTTGGTTTTCTTGCGTACTCGTCGCCTGCCCAAAGCATTATTGGCATGTTGCACGTCCAAGTGCACCTAAGATACTTATGCGCCGTTGCCCGTTCTGTTGATGGACAGGTTAAGTGTTATTAAGCTTGTATTGTTTGTAAGCTTATTGCATTTATGCCCCTTTGCCAACAGGTGTAGGATTAATTGTTGGATTTGCTTGAGTAAATGCTGCATTGGAAAAATTCTACAAGTAATCGACACTCAGCGTTGCATACAAGCTGATGTGGGTGTTGATTGGTTGAATTGTTTTGCATGTGGTATTGTTTGTAAATGCGAAACACCTTGTACTATCACGTAACACGAAAGTAATTTTAATTTGATTTTCTGTTGTATGAATAAAAATAAAAATCCAAAAAAATCCAAAATCAATTGTTTTCCTTCAAGCAAAATTGGTAGCATTTTTGATAGAGTTCATCACATCGTACGGATTACATTTCTCTACAATTTTTGGCAGCTTAACTTATTCATTGCATAGATTCTTACCAACTTGCGAGCACAACTTAAGTGCAAACCTTTTCCAAAGTATATTTTTAAGCCCTTGAAAGCCATACAATCTTTTACTGAATTTACTCCCAACGGTTATACGCGAAGTTGTGACTCTATGTCTATGTGCCAGAATTTTTTAAAACAGTCCTAATATTTCACCTTTCGTTTATTGGCATAGTTAATGGCACATTATACACGTTTAGGTTGGTATGTCTAAAGGTTTGATCAAACTTAACACCTGAATATTTTCCAAAAACGTTATCGAGTTGCTTGATGTAACTGAGAACCCTACATTCATCAAAAGCTTATGAAATACGAAATCAAAACTGCCCAACAATATAACGAATGACTTTCCAAAATGGCCCGAAACAAACAAATTCACTTACAGTAAGTGTATTGAAAATTAGATCAAGCGTTGGCGTGCTTTTATTTGCTCCGAAATCTGTTTGAAAGCAATAATAAAAATCAATATTAAAATTTGAAAAAGGTAAAGTAATTTCAAACTTTCATAAAATACTTCTTCCCAGCTCACCAGAAGGGATTTATTGCACATTGACATCGATGTTCAAGTTTCTAATCGACAAACAATATCAAAATTCAAGCCAATAACGAACATCTTTTCGAATTGTAGTTTCTATAGTGAGTCTATCAATTCTTTTTGGTTTTATCCTACTCGTAGTTCGATCGTTCCGTTCCATCCAATCTTAATCTGACTGATTCGTAAACTGATTCGCTGAGCTAGTCAAACTTGTTCCAAAGGTCTAACAGACTTAATATATTGCCGGTAAAGATCTCAAACCGGATCGTTCTCACGATGATCATCTTAACATATAGGATGGGGTCGAACCTCATAAACAATATAAAGGGTGGGCCATATAAAATTTTAGAGTTAAAAAGTCAATAAAAAAAAAACGTCTTGATATTTTTCAAAGGTCTAACATTTATTTAAAATATTGTTTTATGAAAATTTTTTGTGGAAAACAATTTCGGACAAATGTCCACCACGGCTGAGCTTACAGTAGCTTATCCGATCCACCCAATTTTGGAGTACTTTCTCGATGGTTTCAGGCCGTATGGCAGCTACAGCAGCTTGAATCTTGTACTTTAGATCTAATTGTTTCTGGATGGTTGGCGTAACATTTATCTTTAACAGCTCCCCACAGAAAATAGTGCAACGGAGTTAAATCGCAGCTTCTGAGAGACCAATTCACATCACCTCTTTTGCTGATTATGCGATTTTCGAAGATAGGAAAGATTGAGTGTAGCGTTTGCTGTATGGCACGTAGCGCCGACCTGCGCCCCAAATGCGACAATTCTGCTTGTTGACGTAATCATCGAGGTGGAAATGAGCCTCGCCCGAAAAGATGATTTTTCGGTAAAATTGACCATCCTCGGTTTTTTTTTTCAATATTTTCCAATTAAGCCATACATTCGGTTTAGAAAATTATTTTTATTTACTTTAAAGTACAAAATATGTGAAAGTAATCATAAATTCAGGACCAATTCACTTTTGCTCGATATGACGACCTTTTGCCTTAACTATGGCATTGAGACGGTGAAAAAAAACGAATCACAAGCTGCCCGAATGTGACTTGCCGGTATTTTGGCCCTTTCACGGACAATGGCTTCCATCAGCATCTCGAGTCTGTTGTATTTTTTACTTCGGACCTTGCTCTCCAAAATGGCCTTGAGAGAATAATCCATTGGATTCGCATCTGGTGAATTCGAGAGCCATTGTGTGGACGTAATGAAGTTCGGAACGTTGTTTTTCAGCCATTCTTGGTTCACTGGCTCTTTGTAAGGCGGTGCTGAGTTTTGTTGAAACGTCCATGGTTTGCGACCGAAATGTTTGTTTGCCCACGACTTCAAAGCAGCCTTCAGAACACTTTCCCTATAATATGTCGCATTTACTTTGACGCCAAGCTCGATGAAAACAATTGGAGAGCGTCCATCTGTGGTGAAAGCGGCCCAAACCATTATTTGTGGCGGGTGCTGCCTCCTGGTGGCCAACCGATGACTTAGATTCTCATACGAATGGTCGGTCAAGGGAACCCTATCGTTTTGAGAGTTTACGAATTGCTCAATTGAAAAAATTTCGTCAGAAAACACAATGTTCTGAATTTGACCGCATTCGGCCAAGCGAAGTAACTGCTTCGCTCTCTCAAGTCTTACTTGTTGTTGCTTCGGTGTGAGATCATGGGCTTTTTGGAACTTATAAAGATATTGTCAGTTCTTTAGCCATTTGATTGGCACTTCGTCGTGGATTTCGCTCAAGTCGCTTCTTCACTTTCCGAACCAACGCACGTGACGTTGCAGTCTTTGAATGACTACCTCCATGGCGTTTTGCGATGCTACCATTGTCATTATAACGAGTGGTGGAACGATAAACAAAAACTTTATTCACATTAAGGTGTTAGAGCTCACGGACAACTGATGGCTGTGATTTTCGAGCTAAATATAAAATAATCACACTATTACGTTTGAATTTCATCGCTGATTACTTGTTTTTGCGTTCACTTTTGGCAAACGTTCAGCATCGTGAAAACTTTCAGGAGAGTCGTGGGCGCGACTGAGGTTATATGATTCCTGTCCACGCAGATGCTTTTGCAAGTTGCTGGGCAATCCAGTATCAGGTATTCCCCAGTTTCCTGTTCCATGTTACAGAACCGGAAGTTTGCGAAAGAGACTGTGCTTATGTTAGACGCTTCTTTCCTGAGCCTGAAGTGTCCTGAATAGAGTGTGACAAGGAGACGGAACTTGTCTCGGGCGAGGTTGATCCTTTCCCTAAAACTTTGCAATGTTGTAATCTCCCAGAAGCAGAAGTAGCTTGGAGTTCCTTCTACCTGTTGCACTTTTTCATCCTTGCGGATCAGCTCCTTTATAGTGCCCACTGCTATGCATGGTTCTGGCCCCATCATCCTGGATGCTATTAAAGATCTGGAGCAAAACTTTCGTCGTTTGTAATAGACGAGGTCTTTATCAGCTCTTCTTAGCGGCTATTGAATTCATTTTCTACTCTTTAAATTGAGACTGCGTCTTAAGCTTTATCCTACGAAACGACCAATAATTTTTATTGACTGAAAAATTAAATCGATATCGATGAAAGTCAATTTATTATTAATGAAAATTAGTTTCACATTTATCGATAAAATATTGTTAAACGTAAAACAGTTTTGGTACAAATAATACATAAATTTTCAGCCGTTTTCACTTACTGAGGGTGTATCAATTGCATGGAGTTTGTCATAACTGACTAAAATCTATCGCCAACTGACTTTTCTTAACCGTCAAAGCACGTCTTGAGGGGCAGTTGTGTCCGACATAAGGCCGCGCTATACCTCTTAAGCAAGTATTTTGAAAATACCGTTTGTTTTTGTTGAATATGTAACAATATTTAACAGGAACTCTTGACAATTCCAATCCAGCTCCAACCCTTCCACTTTATGATGCCAAAAATCAATGAAAGGACTCAAACGTCTCCTAAATTCAACAAATTAATATGATATTGTGGTGAATAAAATTTCAAATAAATACATAAATTGCCACACAAAGATTTAATAAAATTCTATTTTGGTCAATATTGAGATGTCAAAGTGTTTCTGTATCATTTTGACATGTCAAGAAAGCAAGCGTAAATGTCCCCAACAATACAAATTTATATGTATGTGTATCTGAGTAAGGCCAACCGAAATGAGCCTTTAAACAATTTAATAACGGCAACAAGCTATGCATGACAGCTACAATAATAACAACACAAAATTGATAGAGCAGTCAAGTGCAATATGCTTAATGGCATAACAAATAGGAGTACAAACATACACACATACAGACAAACATAAGCATAACGCAAGATTAATAATAACATATGAATATTGTTGAAGGTGGAGAGAAAGAGTAAGAAGAAGAAGCGCTACAGGAAGGTGGTAACTTAAGAAAGGGAGTGGCAGCTAGTTGAGAGTAGCAGTAGCTGGGAAGAAGGTGGCAATAAAAAATATAACAACACATGTCCACTGAACAGCTATGTAAATACATATATACAAATACATGTGTGTGTGTGTGCGTATTTATATATATGTATGTTTGTTTGAGTATATGAGTGCATACAAAGACAACAAGCAAATAAACACCCACTTACCAGCACCTGAGTGCACATAGACAGAGTGAGAGCGGAGCTTTCACTTCCATAGAAGTATGTGTGTGTGTATATGTGCTTACACACATGCATGTCCGTACGTTTGGTGGCATTTAAGGTGCACAAAGCACACAATTGCAATAAAACAACAACAATAGCAACGGTAAACACTTGACGCTTTTGCACAGCAGAGCAGCTAGAGCAACACTTGAGGCGCACTTGAAGCGCCACTACAAATCCAATTCACTCTAATCTGGGCAGCGGGCGCGCAGCAACAACAACAACAGCCGAAACAATAGCGCTATAACAAACAGCAACAACAACAACGGTAGTCATCAAACTGAAGCACGCACTACAGCCACTAAGCAAACAACGGCTTGAACGCCAGCTACAGTGCCACCACTGCCGCCAAGCAGGTGCAACAGCAACAAAAATAGCAGGAGCAATAAAAAAGTTTGTTGAAAAAACAAAAGTCAGCAAATACGAAATTCAATAATACGATTAAGCTTTGGCAGTGCAGTAACACCAACAACAACAACAATAAAACAACGTGTCGTGCAACACCTGCAACGTGGAAAGTAAATTGACGTCCAAATAAAGGTGGCGTAAGGTGTGTGCCCCAAAGTCGGGGCGTCTTAGTTGTGGACGCACATATCTAAGCTGCTGGCATGTTGAGTATTCGGCAGCGCCGAACGGTTAGGCGTCCGTCCGCTCGTTGTTTTGAGCAGCTGTCAACAGCATTGGTGTTATGCATGTGACATTTGATTGGCTTTTAATAATAAACAACAACAACTAAAGCAGAGAAGTACTAGAGAATTATCAAATATGAGTACATATACATATATGTTGTGTTATTGTTTTCTTGCAACAAAGCAAACACTTGCAGCCCAACAATAAAAACGAAGAAATATTGAACTTAATCCAATATTTACACATACAATTATATATTTTGCATTTCCTTGCACTATATGCATATATACATACACATGGGAGGACAAAGTTAAGGGAGTTATCATGAAGCTCGTGCATTCTTAAACTCCTTTCATGCAGTCTGAACATGGCGAGCGATGCTGAAGAATTTTTTCAGCTAGTTCAAAGTCACATTCGAATAATATTCCTCTTTATTCAAAAGAAGCCAAGCCACATGACTGCTTAGCAACTGCTTTAAACAGAGTACTTTTGAAACAGTGACCTGAGATCTTGGAAAACAGGCAACACAGGGCATAAAAAAATTTGCTTTGGTGTAATGTTGATGGTTAACAGCCCAAAATGCTCCCACTTCTTCCTTATCCGCGTAGACACCGCTTACGCGGTTATAGCCGAGCTCACAACAACGCGCCAGCCGTTATTGCAAGTGTAGCCAATTTCTTCTCTGCCTAGTCTTCCTCTGCTTCCCCCGTCAGGTACTGCATAGAATACTCTCAGAGCTGGAGTTTTTCGTCCATTGAGACGACATGATCTAGCCAGCGTAGCCGCTGCCTCTTACTTCAATGAGCTATGTCAATTTCGTCGTATATATCGTACAGCTCATCGTTCCATCTACTGCGGTTTTCTCTTGAAAACTAGCAAAATCGACTCATAAGCTGTTCTCATCAGCCTTACCTCTCCCCAATTGAACAGTACGGAGATAGTGAGTGACTTGAAGAGTTTGGTCTTTGCTCGTCGAGAGAGGACTTATCAATTGCATACCTCCAGTTTGCAAGAGTCATTCTGCGTTGGATTTCAGGCCTGACGTTTTTGTTACCATTATTACTGGTTCCAAGATAGATAACATTATCTACGACTTCGATGTTATGACTGTCAAAAGTCACGTGGGAGCCAAGTCGCGAGTGCCATGACTATTTGTTTGATGGCAAAAGATATTTCGTCTCGCTCAATTTGTTTCGCCTCCATATCAGTTTGTAGAAAACAGAACTAACCGAGCGGTTGTTGAGTATCAATATCATAGACGTACGCCAGCAGCCGTACCCCCTTTTGGAAGATTATTCTTTCTCTATTTAGTTCTGCAGCTCGAATTTTTTCTACATTAGTAGATTGAAGAAGTCGCCTTGTCTGAAACCTTGTTTGGTAGCGAACAGATCGGAGAGGTCCTTCCCGGTGGAGCTTTTGGTATTGCTCAACGTCGGTTTACACAGCTGTATTAGTTCTGCGGGGTCAGTTGTTGAATTGCCAGGCCTAAAGCCACACTGGCCACATTCAGTTTGTTGATGGTGGGCTTTAATTTTTCACACAAAACGTTCGATAGAACCATATAAGCGATGTTGATTGGGCTTATCCCACGGTAGTTGGCGAAGATTGTGTTGTCTCCCTTTGTGTGGATTGGGCAAAGCACACTTATCCTACAATCGTTGAACATGCTTTCATTTGACAAAGAAGCTGATGAATGCTCCTAATCAGTTCTTCGCCGCCAATTGTTGTTCTGCAGGCATAATTGGTTTTCGAACTTCTTCATGGTCGGGCAATGGAACCTCTGCTCCATCATCATCGAATGGAGAATCGAGTGCGCCATTCCCTGATGTTTTGTCTTCGCTGCCATTTAGCAGATCGGAGAAGGGTTCCCTAGTGTCGGCTAGCTTGTTTAGCTGTTTGTAATAACGCTTTTCGGCTTCTCTCTATCCGCAAATGCGTCCTGCTTCCTTCTTCAACTCTCGATGTCTATCTTATCCCATTCTGCACGTGTTGTTGTTGTGTCGTTTGTATCCTTACGAGATGGTAGTCTGTTTTCTCTCCACTGCGACACACCCCTCATCATCGTACTAGCTGTTTTGCCCTTTTCCGAAAACTAATAGTTTCGTTTGCATCTGAACGTAAGGAGCTTGAAATGCCATCCCACAGTTTCCTTATACCGATTTGTTCGATCAACCCCAACGCATTTGATATTTTATTGTGAGAACTGAATTTATTGACCGTTGTGCCCAAGATACCTTTTTTACCCGCTCTTGCGTTAAAGTTGCTAAGCACTTTTTTGACATCGTTGCGGGGGCAGCTCTCATAGATACGTTTAAACCACTCATAAAAAGCATCTTTGATCACATCGTTCTTCTCTTCTGTCGGGGCGTGGGCGCAAATCAGCGATATGTTGAAGAACCTCGCTTTGATGCGGATTGTGGCTAGAGGTTCGTCCACCGGGGAAAAAGCAAGGACTCGGTGAAGGAGTCTCCCTCCCCGGATCCCTCCCTCAAGGACCTACTCGCCTCATTCCTGTCGCGTCCATCGCAAAATAAAACTGCTGCATTGAAAGTAATGAGCCCTCGGAGTTAAGACAAAAATCTTTCAATGGGCGGGTTCCGTTGGGCATGTACATACATATAACAAAATTAAGGGATTACAAAAAAATTGTTCGGAGAATTTTCATTGGTGTGATTGAGTTTGGCGGATTGATTGATTAAACACGCAATTCATTTGGAAATCGCACACCTCTCTGTAAAAAAATTGAAATTCACCGAATACCATAAAGAATTAGTATTTAATAAATCATTAAAGAGCAATGCACCGCACCCTTGGAATAAAAAAAAAAAAAATAATTCCACCGCTAACTCGCACCTCAAGCGCAAACTTTCTTCCATTACAATAATAGATAGTTTACACGCTGCCAAATGATATGCAGATGCTAATAGCAAACATTTTCCCTTGCAATTTGTTTACATTAAATATTTTCCATTATCTGCTTTGAAGCAGGCATTGCAAAGTAACGGAAAAGTAACCAAATCCGAAGGGGATGGCTTAACGCTTGGGATGGTGGGATAAAAAGCTGAGGCGGTGCTGGGTAGATGGATGATGGTGAATTGAAAGTTGTTGGGATGGGCGGCGCACAGCAGACTGGCGTACACCCAAATGCAATGCAATCAAAATAAAAGCGTGCGTGCAACAATAACAAAAACCACCGCTGTAGTGACAACAAATGGGAAAATGAATAATAAAAACAACAACAACCACACATAAGGACACAAATGTTTTTTACATAATCATATGTCTGTGTGTTTGCATGGCTTTGCGCTCACGCAAACTTATGCGCAACTGCATATAGGCACACACACACATGCACACTCACAAATTTATACACGCACTTATTTATTATCAATCCATTTGCAATGCGAACGCACGAAAGTGCACGCAAACGCGTTGCCAACACACTCATTCACACACACACACACACACAGCCACACACTTGTGTGCGCAATCGAATGCGTGAAACTCAAATTTATTTTGCAATTTATCATTGAAAACAAAGAAAGCAAGCAAGTTTGAAGTGCGGAGAAAAATATCGGAAGCGATATCGCTAAAAAGGTGGCAAACAAAATTTTTCTGTTGAGTGTGTGTGTTTGAGCAAACAAATGCGTGTGTGCTAGCATAGCGTTGGGTTATGAAAACTCAAGTGGATTGAAAAAATGCAGGGCCCGGGAATGCTTCTTACAAATTCAAACGATTGTTCGATTGTGTGGTATATGAAAGTATGTACATATGTATGTATTTTAGTATGTGGAAATGTAAAGCTCCAGATTTTTCGGAAAACTACAGTTCCTACAATAACAGGAAATGAATATCTAGATTTTCCCTATCGAACACCTTCAGAGCACTGCCTATCTGCTTCCAGTCAAGTACCTGCAAAACTTCGCTCCCGAAGCTCGGTTGGAATGTTTCTGCAGAAATCGTTCCTATGGCCATCTGCTAAGAGTATTCCTAGGAACATCAACATTACCTCAATGGCAGATAACATCTTATCAACCAGAATACAGACTCACTCAAAAAATCACTGAAGGCTATTCACAGTGGAGTTAACTCCTTCTCATTGCAGAGGTAGAGCTCGAACTACATACATATATGTATATCTCACAAACTAGGAAGAATCTCGCTTAAATAAGTTCTGAATCGCTTTCTACTGAATGATATACTTGGAGTTCATCCACCACCCGTTGCAGAAGAAGAGCTCGAATTGCTTCGGGAATCTGGAGTTAACTCGGGTTACCTTGTTCTCGATATTGTAGCTGGTTAAACTCTTACCTAAACAGAATTGACGCCATTTAAATGAACTTGAGTTCTGTCAACAATGAGTCCCCGCATGATTCTTCAAGCACCATGATCCTCGCCTATGGTCCGACCACATCAAAAAAGCATGAGCCTTCGGGGTTCCTTTAGGTGATTTCGATGGCAATTAACGTGAGCCTTTTTGTCTAGACAAGGCTTAGATATCCCTTACAACAACGCAAATAAGCAAAAATCAGTCAATTGCCTTTGAATGAAGTTCCATCAAAGGCCAGCCTTTATCGATGGTACGGTGAGAATTCAATTGAGGTCGTAGATCACCCCAAAACGAATTTCGGAAAAGTCGCCAAAACTCAGTTTTTGTTTCGGAAACTAGCCATATCATCATATGACCTATCCTGAGATAGTGGGACCTGCATACACTCAATGAGGTACGGTGAGAATTCGATCGAGGTCGTAGATCACCCTAAAAAAATTTTGGGAAGGTTGTCTAAAATCAGTTGTTGTTCCGAAAACTAACATTCGTCATCGTCATGTGTCCAATCGTGAGGTAGAGGCAACTATAGGCACTGGTGAGACCAACATACATTCATTATTGCATTGACATTTGACTATAAAAAAAATGAAGTTGGATCCCCGATAATTTGTCAATCGCTCAAAAAAAGGCTCGTGTCGATAAGTTGAGAGAAATGTTACCGAAATAAGTAGTACGATAACGATAGTTCAAAACATGTCTGTGACATCGTGACAGCATGTTTCAAGATGAGCCGAATCCAACAAAAGTTTTTCGCCCAGAAAGCACTTTGAAAAAATGGATGCTTGTTTTTTGGAAAACAAGACATATCGCAATCATCCTATTGTAACAACGCAGAACAGTACATTATGAGTGATACACAACCATTTGTTTGCCTGCCGTCTTTTAAGAAATCAGGAAAACCAACCATCGAAGTCGGATCATTCTTTACCACGACATTGCCGGCTCTCACACATCGATGAAAAAGCTGCATTTTCAAGCACTCAAAAGTATAATCCTGACCTGTTACCCTTCGTAAAAAGGTAAACTAAGAGATTAACGTTCTTGACACCTAAAGAGGCGGTTGATGCATTCCACGATGATGAAGATACGTCGATGATATTTCCAAAAGTGCTTCGAAAATTGGTTCAAATATGTGCGAATGTTCATAGATCTAATGAAAATTATTTTTCAAAACATTAAACCTATTTTCGGTAATTAAAATTTATTTTTGGTCTAGAATCTCGAAATGTAAAAGGCAACCTTCGTACGTATTTTGAAAGTCATTTGAAAGAGATTAGTTTTTTATGGTTCGATCCCAATTTCGATATTTTCGAGAATTTGGTTCAGACACGATAACTGGTGATGTTTTAGGAAAGAGAGTAACGACGAATGGGAAATGATACTGAAATGCTCTGCTCGCTGGTATAAGCGTTCAGTTTTTTTTATTACGAATTCCTTTTAATGTTTGCAGTTGTGCCGTGTATCTGTGAAACATTAAGCAATATAAAATATGTTTTCAAAATAAGTTGCTGAATGAGATGGTCAGCAGAAGAAGATTAGTTGGCGACTACGACTAAAAAAAGTTAAAGTAAGCACAGTTTTAAGTTACCACTTAAGTTACAGTTCTTACGTGTATTATTATTCACATTTAGTAAGGAAATTTTGTTGATTTTTAATAAAATATTTTTACATTAAATTTGTTGGTTAAGTGGTCTTAAATAAATAAATACTTAGAAACAGCTGCAATACGTGTTTCCAAGTTGAATTTTCGTCCAGCCATTTTTTCATTAAATATTTATTTATCAGCAAGTATTTAGAAAATTTGATACAAATTTGTTATTATATATTTGTATGTATGAATGTTGTTAAAGTAAATTACATTTAATTGGTTCTCACTTATCCAGCCGCTGACAAATGCGATTATCTATAATAAGTGTTCTGGACATCAACACTTTGGCGTGCTTGATGTCAGATATATTTATTCATGAACTGATTTGCATATACAAGTGTGATTAAAGTCTAAACATTAAGCTGGGTCGCTTACCTAGGGTTCCAACAATAAATCATGTATACATATGGTAATATTTTCCATACATACTTCAAGATCTTACAATACTTATATAGTATAATATGCAGAATGTTCCAACAAGAGTGATTTTCAAAAACAAAAAAAAATAATAATCGTTAAGAAAATTCAAATATTTTTTATTTAATGTAAAGTACCATCAATACCACAATCGACAGCTTTGTTTATTAACCGCACCACTCAGATGAAACGTGGACGATTATTAAGCCACAAAATGATAAAAGCGCACGTGAAGTTGCAAATAAAAAGGATTATTTTGATAATTGAATTGATTAATTTGTTAACATATTCATAATGTATTAAAAATGGCCGCAACGAGACTTAGAAATCATATCATCTCTTTTGGAAAACCCAATATAAACATCCTGTAGTTAATTATGAAGTAAATTTTAATTTCGCTAGGACGATAAGCGAGGTCAAGTAAGAGTAGTAACACGACAATTTATAAAAAAAAACTATTTTATGAAACTTTCATATGTATGTATACATTTTACACATTACAAACAATGATGCAATTTGGTCAATAATATGTCCAGTAACCACCCGCTTTGATAATTGCCTGGCATCTCCGAGGCATGCTTTCTATTAATTTGACGGCGTGTTCTAGTGGCAAGGATCTCCAGATCCGACGAATTTCGTAAGATAACTGCTTCAAAGTGTATGTTCGTCTTCCACGAAGCTTCTGTTTAATATATGCCGACATATTTTCAATAGGGTTTGCAACGGGCGACTGCGACGGCCAATCCAATGTAACGATGCCAGATTGAGTTTTCCACTGAGTACAGAGCTTGCTACGGTGTTTAGGATCATTGTCCTCCTGCATAATCCAATTTTCATTTTATGTGATGAACCATAGTTTGCCAGATAGCAGTAAGGCCTTTTTGTAGATTTTTTTTCATTTTCTCGGCATTTAGGTTGTCAGTAAAGAGGTACAAAGTGCCGAATCCCTGCTTTGACGCATTTTTTCACTGGCGGACACGATTTCTCATGTTTGGATCATCTGAAACACAAAAAAACAATTTATTCTTAAAAAGTACGAGAATGGTTATAATCCCTACTATGTAGAATTATGAAAAAATGTTGTTAAATAAAAAAGTAATTAACAATTTTTTTTTTAATTTTTCACCATGTTTTTTTACATAAATTATGTCGTAAAATTGTCAATAAATTATAAAAAGTGTTGAACCTAGTAGAGACGATAGCATGTCCGCCAGTTTAAAAAAGTGTGTTTTGAGAAAAACGTGTTTAAAGCTTGAGGTGTGCACCCCGAACGCTCCGAACGTCGAGCGGTATTATGATTTTTGGGCCTATTTCGAAACCTACAAATAGTAAGGTGGGTAAAGAGGGTTTCTACATTAATTCTGAGGGTATAAGGGAAGTGAAAATGCAAAAAAAAAAAAAATGTTTAAAAAAGATTACCCTACTGAGCCCTTAAATTTTTTTTCTTTTTATGTTATCGTCATTAACCGAGTTAGATAACTGACGAATCGTATGAAGCAAGTTTATTATGTCACGACCTTTTTTGAATGCTTTGTGTTAGTTGAATATCAGCCTGGTTTGATTTTGATCAGATGCTTTATTTGTAATAAAATCTTTAAAAGGAAAAAATAAGCTTTACAATGCGTAGTTGAAGTAAATCGCGCCCCAATAAATGTATTTACAATAAACTACTTGCATGTAAATATTTACCTATGTATACTTTATAGGTGTTTATAAAATTACAAAAAATTCCTTGTAAAATATTTTACCAGGAAAGCGTCGTTTCAAGTTCCTCCCTATTCGTGATTATTCGAAGCAAATTAATAAAATTTCAAATTTCACACGCAACTTTGAAAACAAAGCACTCAGCTGGACTTTATACCATACCTTCATATGAATATGGTATTTATGTATGTATGTGGATATGTGTATGTGAATATAATTACTTATTTGTGCTTTTTCTACTTTCCCATATCCCAGCATATTGCTGCATAAACAAATAATTGACAATAAACGCGTATTCACACACGCCTCCTTCCAATTTGTGTGCTTGCATGTGTGTGTGTGAGTTGTATTTTAACTCAAAATTACATAGAACAATTGAGAAGTTTTTTGAATTCTAAAGAAATTAAATACCTCAGCATTAAATAATTTATATGTGAAAATGTCCGTTGGGACAGCAAACAAATGTCATTGTTAAATGATGGAGCTGTTGTTGTTGTTGTCGTCACAGATGTTGTTTTTATTGTTGTTGCTAGGCTCTTTATACTTTGTAAGGCATTGTTGAGCGGGCAAGGCTTATTCTGAAGCTGATTGTCGTTATTGTTGTAGTAGTTTTTGTTGCTGTTACTGTTGTTGCTGCCGTCTCTGATCCATTTAGTTGCTGTTATTATTGTTATTACTCATGATTGCTTTTGTTGTTCGCAGAAGGGCTTTGTACGCGGCAATTTCAAATGCTGACAGTAAATCACAGAGACGAACAGCAGCAATAACAACAACAAAAACATTAAGCGTACTACATTCTGGGACGTACATACATATGTATATACATACACACATATATACATATGTGTCAGCGCATTTAACTAGCGCATTATTGATGGCAGACAGCGGGACGTGCATGTGTGCAGCAAAAATTAAAGCCGAAAACAAAACACATTTTAAATTCGATCTCATGTAATTGGAAACCAAAATTTTTGATTTTTTTTTTAAATTTTTTTTTCGTTCTTTACTACTCCTGCGACTTTGCCTCCGCGCAAGCGCGTTTAAGAAAGTGTGTGTTATTAAAATTTAATGAGTGTAATACAAAACGTTAATGATACTTCAAGTAGAAGCAATAAATGCCATAACAACAGCAACAATAACAACATCTGCGTCGAAAATTAAACTTCAACTCAAACTTCGAACAAAAGCGATTGCTGTCAATAACAGCGTTGGAAAGCATTAGCAGCGCACTTCGATAATTAGTAGTTGGGCAACAAAAACAGCGATAATAACAACAAAATATGAAAAACAAACACTAACTAATGTGATTAATAGAAGAGTAACATAGCAAGACTTTGTTCATAATTTTAAACTTTCTAATTTATTCTTCAAATTCCATGTCGTCTCTCCTAAAGTAAGCCCCCTTGGCTCAAATATACTCTTGCCAACCTTTTTCCCAATTCTCGAAATAGTTGTGAAAGCCAATTTCCGAAAAAGTCCAGAACTCGAGCTCGCCTTTTACCAAGAGCGAGTCGGTGGAGATGTTTATGCCTCCACCGTTAATGGCGGTCAGTGCAAATCTAAAGTTAGTTGGGTATGAAGATTGGTCGCGGTATTGTCTTATATCGTAGTACGTAGATGAAGAAGGACCTCCTGATGATCCTAGAGGGCTCCGCTTCAAGCAGGTGATTGCAGGGAGGGTGGTCGTTTGAGTTTTCTGAGTAGTAGTAGTTGCGGCAAGATATTGATTAAAAATTTGGCGAAAAACCCACGAAGAATCAATGCTATATACGACGTCGCATTATCGTAGTGCAAAAACCAAGAGTTGTCAGCCCATATTCTGGCCTCACTTTACGAATAGCTTGGCGCAAACGATTCATAACACTCAAATAGTGTTCCTTGTTGACAATTTGGTCGGTCGGTCAAATTTTTCACGATGTTTCAGGGTTGTAAGCATACATATATCCAAGACTCATCGCCAATAATAATACGTTTCATAACATACTGACAGGCGGAAAGCATTGTTTCACAAACGTGCTTTATTTAGGCCCAAATGATCTTTCAAAATGGTTTGCACTGATCCTTCCGATATTACAACGATGCCAGTAAGATCTTTGACTCTTAATAGTTGATTCTCAAGCACTAACTCCTTTATTTTGTTGACGTGTAGATAATCAGTTATTGTCGATGGCGTTGTTGGACGTATTTCGTCGTGTTACGCTTTTACGCAGACAAAATTTAAAGGGGTATTCTGGTCTAGAAGCATGAATTTCAGATAATTTTTAAAGTCTCGTAAAAAAGACAATTAATATTTTTACTATACATTTTTTTTTATTAGTTATTTGTTAATTTTAGAAGAGTACAAAAAAAAAAAAAAAAAAAATTAAAAACAAAAAAAATTAGAAAATTTCAAAAATTATGAGCTCACGAATTGGGGGGTTTCTAAAAATTTCCACGTGACCATACTCATGATTTCAACCCTCCTAGTTATCTGAAATCAAAATAAAAAAAGATAAGTAATCTACAATAATGTCGCAATGGCCGGAACTAAGAAAAAGTGGAAAAAAATTTTTTCACAAAATGGCGACTGCTTAAAAATGTTTTTTTGGTTCACTTTTTCTGACTATTTCGATTTTTGTTTTTAAATAAAAATAAAAATGTAGGGATGGGGCTAGTAGGCCTATAAAGAATACTCTATAAAAATTTCAAGTAAATCGATCCGGTAGAACCTGAGAAATCGTTGGTATCGTTCCGAAAAATTCAGTTTTGAGGAAAATGCGTTTAAAGTTTCCCTAATGTCTTTTGTTCGATTAGTTCCGGCCGAACCAGTTTGGATACCGGGTCAGAAAAACGCCTACATATATCTCCGAAAATACTTTGAATTTTGAAAAATCCTCTTGAACACATATTCTTTAAAAGTTAAACTTTGAAAATATAAAAAAAAGTCGATTTTTTTAAATTTCTAGACAGAATTATTGTTGAATAATTTCACTAATCAAAAACCGCTGAATATGTTCTTCAGACAGACAAGCTTATACTAAACACTAATGATCAGTTTGATGTGACATTTGGCACAGATGTCACTGACAGTCATGCCGACCTAGAAAACAGTATTTCGACGAATGGATTTTCGCCCGAAATTTAAAGCAAAAAGTCTTACATATGTACACATTTTCATACCAAGCAAAACCAAGCGGATTTTAAATGCTGAAAATTATATTTAAAGATTTATTTATGTATTTATAGTATCTACAAATATATACCTAAATATGTATACATATAAACTTATATTC
Organism: Bactrocera zonata; assembly: GCA_037783105.1. Lineage (NCBI taxonomy): Eukaryota > Metazoa > Arthropoda > Insecta > Diptera > Tephritidae > Bactrocera > Bactrocera zonata. The sequence continues at coordinate 135,973 of JBAWJQ010001023.1, forward strand.
ATTTTCACAAATACAATTAGGCAATTCACAAGCTTTGTTGTATGTCTTATGTCATATTTTAATTAGGGTATTCACAAGGTGTCATATTGTGTCATATCGTCATATTGTCATATTTTTTTATGACTGTCATATTAGCACTGATGTTGTTTCACATGCAAAATTAAAATATGACTGATACAACACTGCGCGGTATGTTTATTGAGTTCGTTATTCTATCAGCTGTATTTGTTCACTTTCTTATTACTGATTAAGTGTAGAAATATGACAAAATATGACATACAACAGTTAAGGGTGCTCACAAGTGTCGTATTTTTTAAGAATATTAAAATATGACATAAGACATACAACAAAGCTTGTGAATTGCCTAAATATTCTTAAAAAATACGACACTTGTGAGCACCCTTAACTGTTGTATGTCATATTTTGTCATAAACATACCTCGCAGTGCTGTATTTGTAAACAAATACAGCCGATAGAATACCGAACTCAATAAACATACCGCGCAGTGTTGTATCAGTCATATTTTAATTTTGCATGTGAAACAACAACAGTGCTAATATGACAGTCATAAAAAAATATGACAATATGACGATATGACACAATATGACATCTTGTGAATACCCTAATTATATGTACTTGAAGGATATACACATAAGTATGTGTGTGTTTTCTCATTTTCTTAAGAATTTTTGTAACCATAAGCGTTTGAGTAACAATTATGTCTTTTAAAATGTTCTGAAACTCCCTCGTGTATACCATAAATGTTCTAAGGGATAGCACTTAAAAATAAATAAATGTGCTCCTTCTTAAGTGGTCATTTAATATATCATGAAATCACTTAAATTAACAATTATGCATTTAATCACTTTGTCTGTATGATGAAAACGCCAACTGTTTTCTTCACTAAACACAGTAGAATATACCCTATAGCTTCATATATGTACTTATGACTGTGATGTTAATAATGTTAATGACTGTTTTTTAAAGACATTAGTTCAAGAAGGCAGTACTTTTACCAGACTTGTTCTTTGTACTCAGTTTTATTTGGCATTTCATAATGAACAGACTTACTCCGAAAAAACCTTTGCAAATCGTACAAATTTAGTATATGATTTAGTTGTCTTCGATTTGCCAAGCGTTACTCTCCAGCGCATCGAACGAAGAGATAAGATGATCAAACTAACGGGCAGCACTTATTATGCAACCCTGCGCGAACAAGTCTTCTGACGCATACCCAATAGTGTTAAGATTCCTTCGTGGCGAAATTGATTTCTTGGTGAATAAATAATTTTTTTTCGATTTAAAAAATGTTGCTGCAACCATTTGTTATAGTTTTTTTTATAAATTATTAAAATTGACTTTAAGAGTTATGTTTTAAAAATATAAGAAAAAAAATATTTTTATTTCATTTTAACCATTTTTAAGGCAGACTATCGAAGAATATCCGAATGAGTCCATGAGTCACCGCGCGGAATTATTGGAGCTGCGCCCTCCCACTTTATGGAAGGTTTTGCAAAACGATCTTGCTTTTCGGGTCTGCAAATCCAACTCGAAGAAGGATTGAGGTCGAGGGACTATCAAGCGTACTGAACTCGGGGAATAGGCCCAAAAGGAGATGGCCACCAATTCCAATTTTGACAACAAATTTTTGTTCAGCTCACTTTTAGTTGAAATCGTACGTAATCCACGAGCCATTACTGGCATGCCCTTACTTCCTCAAAAGGACTCTGTGAATAAAAAGAGTCATTGGTATATATTTCTTTAAAAATGAAGTCGGCCATACTGCTAAAATCAATAGAAATTGATTGATCTTGATGTGTGTGATCTTTGATTTCAACAAGATGGCGCCATATGCCATAAAACCATCGAAACAATCAATTTATTGAATGAAACTTTCGGTGAACACGTTATCTCGCGTTTTCGATCTATGGCGTGGCTTCCAAAATCGTGCGATCGAACACCGTCTGGCTATTTCTCGTCCTTAGTCGTATGAGCGTTGCCCGTAGCGTTCTCCATCAATGGTTTCAACCGACACGGCACAGTACAGCACGCGTTTCTGATCTCACTAAATGCAAAGCACTTACCTTGGCGTCAATGCTGTTTGGGTTTTAATGCGTTTATTGTTGCCAGATTTGATCCCTTCTTCCAGTCACCGGTGCAAAACCTATTTCTTTTTCTCGGGTCCAATAAAAATGTCTGACACGCAGAATTGTATATCAATGACTCTAGAATCCAGTTTATATGGCACCCTGCTTGAGTAACTTTCAAAGATTCTTCGAGCTTTTGTTGTGTTTTGCGGCAATTTTCATAGAGTAATTCATAGACTTAACTAAATAAATAAATAAATAAATAATTCCCTTTATTCCACTTCACATCTTCGATATTTTTTGGTCACGCAAAACGTTCTGTGTCTAAATTAGCTGAACTTTGTTAATGTCGTCAGATATGTAATACAGCTCATCGTTCTATCGACTACGGTATTCGCCATTGCGAAGGCGCAAAGTACCATAAAAAAAAACTTTCTCATAACGGCGACTCATTAGATGTTGTAATCGGCAAGGACGATGCACCGTATAACAGGACGGGGATGATGAGTGATTTGTAGAATTTGGTCTTTGTTCGTCGAACGAGCACTTTACTTTTCAATTGCCTACTTAGTCTGAAGTAGCATCTCTCGTTCATTATCAGACCCAGTTGTACACTCTTGTAGAAGATTGTACCTCCTCTACTCTTCTAGTAGTCGCAATATAGGGAATATAGGGCATTTCCGATCCTGACGAGCTTTTGATTTGGGGAGATACCGTATTAGCTTTGCGTCATAAAGAATCATTTCTGGTCACTCCCAAGGGAATGGCGCTCAGAGAACGCCAAAAGTTGGATCTCTTTTGAGTCTTTAGAGATATATAGTTATTTATTTCAACATTTACTTATACATCTATAAATATGTGCATAATATATTTCTAGTCAATTCATCATTGCCCCTTTTTGACTGCCATACAGCCAGTGCTTTCAGTTCCGCCCCCTTAATTCTTTTTTCGAAATTTCTTTCCACAACTTTTTTCATGTTCTTAATTCGTTTCCTTTCTTTACTTTACTTTAGGCGACTGCCAGTGCTTTTATGGTCACATTGCGTGACAGTAATTACAAAATAAATGCAAACATCTGTGCAAGATCACACAAAGGCGACCGGAGTCATCATCAGCCGTGGCACCAAAGTCTCTTTTATTTTGCCAATGCGACGCTGGCGCTGCGGTTGACGTTGACGCAGGCGCAGTCGAAGCAGCAGTCAACGTGGAGATCGCAAACAAAAGTGACGGCGACGACGACCCTTTCCACAGATGAGTATGTGTGTGTGCGTGCATAAGTATGTGTATATGTGTATAGGTTCGTACGCGTGCATGTGAGCAGCCATACATATATGAGAGTTGTTGTTTGTGTTGTTATTGTTACTATTGCAATTTGCGCCTTTAGAGGTGGCAACTAAATAAATTGAATGTTGAATGCAGAAAATAGAAAAAAGAAAAGGAAAATACTATGCAGATAAAAAAAATTAGATGAAAGTGCATATACATATAAAGAGTGGCATAAAATAAAAATGGCATAAAAGGCGAGAAAGAAATTCAAAACGAAATGAATTGAAAAGGAAAGGAAGTGAAAATTGCATATGCAAAGGAAGAGTATATGTATGCGATGGAGCATATGCATGAACTTACATACATACAGACATATATATAGAGTGTCTGTGAGACCAAACGCTGTGAAGCATAAAGAAAACTTTGCACGCCTCAAAGGAGGTCGCTAGTCTAATAATTATAATTTATGGTTTATGCGTTGGGCTAACTATGTTAGTGATGAGACAGTAGATAAAAAAGTGGGACAGGTGAGATCAAAGCAAAACTGGATAAGTAAGCAACAGAATTTTGTAGACGGATGAAGTATGAACATATATACACATACATATATTTATATGCGTTAATTGCATTCTATTTAATTAGAATTAAACTAAAGTAAAAATTGCAATAGAGTACATACATACATAAGTAATGATGCGAGCTTATTTCTGTCTATGCAGACACACTGACAGTCCTGCTAAATGGCGCAGAGGCATGAACGATGAGTCGACGTTACTAGTTTTCGTAAGAAAGACTTATGGTTCTTTGCGCATTGGCCACAGCAAATATCGCATTCGATGGAATGATGAGCTGTATGAGATTTATAATGACATTGACATAGTTCAGCGAAATAAGAGAGAGAGGCTACGCTTGCTAGGTTAAGTACTCCCAGTGGAAGTAATCGACGCAGTACCCAGCGGATGAAGCAGAGGAAGGAAAAAGCCTCCACTCTGTTGGAAAGATCAGCTGGAGAAGTACTTGTCTTCGATTGTTGTCTCAAATTGGCGCCTTGCAGCGAAAAGGAAGAATGACTGGCGGTCTACAACGTTACTAGCGTTGTCTACGCTAAGTATTAGTTTAAAAGAAGTCTATTTTGGAGGCGATATTAATATACGTATGTACGTGAAATGTGTCTCTTGTCAGTACAGTACTTTGGTACTTAAAGTACTTGTATTTCAACGTTCAGTGTGTATGAAGTGGGTAGCTGCTGACGCCAGCCTTACCCCACGACACTAACCATTTTGGTAGGGTTCGAGGCCCATCTAAAATCATTGCCGTATTTTGGGCCCGGCACCCGGTTGCAATGCAAATTCACATTAAACTGACAAAGTGCCAGTTCTTCTTGCATTCGGGTTTTAACCACAATCACCGCGATACTCCCCGAGGGACCAGTCCCCATGAGCAAATTGGAGCGAATTCCAAAGCGCCCCTGCTCGAACGTGATACAGGAAACAAGTCTCCAGTTAGACTTCGTAGTCGAAACTACTACCAGTTGAGTTTCCATTCTGCTCTGAACTGGTGACTCCATACGCACATTACATGCATACACCATTCACACAAGAACCTAACCCTAATACCCAGTTGATGCCTTCGCTGCCTAAACAATTTACGCGCAAACGACCCTAACTGTTCCCACAAGTGGAAATCACTCCGCTAACATCTAAACGTTCATCATTCCAGCTAATCCTCATACCACCCAGATCCCCATTGTCCAAGTACATCGGATATTCTGCAATAACATGCATCCAATCTTTGACCCCCGCCCCACACAAATACTACGACCTGTCAGATAAGTGACTTTGATGCAAAAATGCACACCTAGACCTATGTCCAATAAGCAGAGAACACAGATTCAGACACAAACTGAAAAATCTTGTATTACAATCGTTTTGGTTTACGTGAGTTCGTGCCGGCGGCGGCGTAACCTCACGGTGGCTTAAAAACCCCATAGACATAGGCCCAAAGAAAAAATGTTTTTTGCACTTATTTTTTGATTCCAATTGGAGTAGGTGGAAGGGACATCTGTTCCACCGTTATCGGGTTCCACGCCGACCTAAAATCTCCTACGTTCTGTGAGTTCGGCAACAGGCCGTATTGCGACTCCACACTGGATTGAATTTTACAATCCTATCTGCCTTTAGGTTTAAACCACAGCCACAACGAATCTCCACAAAAGGTCAAACACAATGAGCAGATTTGGAGCGAGCTCCACGGGCTAACTGCTTCCCGTGGTACCAGCTCCAGTTGAGCACCCAACAACTCAATGACTTGTGACGTTTGTCGTTTGAACTTCAAATGTCTTTTCACTGGAAGGAATCCTTAGGCATACCTTACTGCGGGCAAATCTTGTAATAAATTTTGGTGTCCTAAAATTATGCCTCAGTATCGTTTTTGGTAGTAGCGATGCTAGATCAGATGACAAAAGCAAAAGCATTTACTCCAATTATTTAGTGGTATCTTAAAAAATAAACAAAAAACAAAGATACTCTCTACGCAATATGTTGTCGGAGCAAAAAAAATATACATATGTAATGTAGAATCAAGTACTTCCAACAGCACATATGCAACATATCCTCCCTAAATTGTAGCAAATACTGAATGTTCCACAAAATATTTGGTTACATAAGTCTATGCATATGCATGTGAACCCGGTGAAACAGCACTTGAGAAAAGGGACCCCGCCAGAGTATGCAATGTGCTCACTAGCCTAAGTAAATATATATGTACATATGTATGTCTGTAAGTACGTGCATACATTTAAACACATTTTGTCAAATGTTTCGTTAATTGCTCACATCCGTACAATGTGCGTACTTTACTTTGTTCCTTCGGTAGCGAAATTACACACCTCATTCCTGGAAGGCACATCACTTGAACGTATCATTTCACGCTGTCTTTGTCGCATTGGCGCCACATTATTTCATTTCAAAGCCAAAAATAAACACGTACAGGAGCAAAGTAAATGAACTGCATACCACTTGGATTGTTTGGTTCAAAGTTCGAATTTTGAGGCAGAGTAAAAAGACAAGCGGATAGTAAACAATTTTAACCTTGAAGACCTTGCAATTAGTGGTTATAATTTAGTGTAACACATTTGGACTCTGACATAATATTTTATTGAAAAAGTGTGGCTGTCAAATACTTTATATAAAAGTGTTTTCTAAGCGCTACTACATATTTATAAATTCAAAAAAAAAATACGTGGTTTCTATACTGCTTTACGGATGTGAAACCTAACTTGTAACCGACCGCATTACTGGAAAGATACAGAGCCTTAATAACAGATGCATACGTCAAGGTGTGATTGAAAAATGCTATCTGGAATTCATGACCAACTATATAAAAGTGGAAAGTGTAGATGAATAGGTCACACACTGCGAGATAATGCTACAGAATTTTACAAACAAACTCTGGATAAGAACTCCAAAAGAAGTCGTGAAAGAGGCCGCCATAAAAACATATGGAAGAGATGCCTACAAAAAAAGTTGATGAATGCGAATAAGAGTACATAAAACCAACTAAAAATGCTAGCAAACAACAGGAGCAGAAGGAAATGCTTTATTGAGGTTCTATGCTCCCGTGGTAGATACAGGAATTGATGATGATGGTGATGGCTTCCTCCAAACAAAGAAGAGATAGGTATGGTAACGTAAAGATTCTACACACAGAGTTATGCGTTAATTCAGAGAGAAAAATTAACATTTCCAGGGCGTCCAATATTAATGCGGACTCCAGACTTTTAGTTCCAGCTTAATTTCGCCATAATCGGCCTCTTCGTACACTGCGCAAAATTCTGTTTTCCACATAACTTTTATCTATGACAAATCGCAGATGAAGAAGCTTGTGCAGGTATTTCAAAGTCATCAAATTCCTTGAGTGTCGCCTAAATTCAGCTAAAACCCAAGAAATCATGTTCTGTTTCGGCGATACTCAAGGAAATTAATGACTCTTGAAATAATTGCTACGCTCAGAGAGAGCATTAAATTGTCTTTCTCTAAGGATCACTGGACTACCATGAGCATACGCAGTTATTTGAGATAATACTTCGGGCAGTATAAATTACTTAGGGGAGTAAAAATGGATGTAAATTGTATTCTTGAGTTGATTTTGTATTGGTAGGTATATGAAATACCAAAAGAAGCAGTTTTTTGCGGCGCTTCCATGAAATCAATAGGAGGAAAGTGAAGCATGTTGAACGCAGTTATCTTTAAATAAGCAATATTTAAATCCAACTTTTAGACCTATTCTTAATCTTCCTCCAATACTCACTACCTGCAATAGCGATAATAATCTTACATATTTAGAAGGAACTTTACTTCGCTCAAATTACGTTCAATATAATGGGCCTACTGAGAGTACTATTAGCAATATCATCACTCTTCTTGAGATCAAGCTTTATTTAATGGATACTATTCGACTGAATAGACCACGTGCAGCACGCAGTGGAAATATAATAGCCGTAGTGGATCCCGCACAGTTCGCAGCAACTCGAGGTCTTAAATTGAAAGCGTACAAAATACTGCTTGTGCAAGAGCTGAAACCGCTCGACCTTTCCAAGCGACATCACTTTGCTTTATGTGCTCTTGAAAAGTCCAAAGACGATCCGACGTTTTCACGCAAAATTTCGTTCAGCGATGAGGTCCATTTTTGGTTCAATAGGCATATAAACAAGCAAAATTACCGCATGTGAGACGAAGAGCAACCTGAAGGGATACAAGAGCTGCCATTTCATTCAGAAAAACCAACGATTTTGTGTGGTTTGTGGGTCGGTTGAATAATCGGTCCATATTTCATCAAAAATGATGTCGGTGAGAACGTAACCGACTATTGTCGCGCCATGATAACCGACTATTTGATGCCTGAAATTGACGCTTATAATCTAGGCGATATCTGGTTACAACAAGCCACTTTCCACACATCGCATCAATCAATGGATTTGTTGAGAGAACACTTCGAAGAGCAGATGATTTCACGCTGTGGGCCGATCGATTATCCACTAAGATATCACACTGTTAGAGTTTTTCCGTGGGGTTATGTAAAGTCTAAAGTCTATGCGGGCAATCCCTCTTCGATTCAAGTCTTGGAGCATGATATTCGCCAGTTAGAAGCCGAAATGCTCGAACGAGCCATCGAAAATTTGACTTATGTAACAAATGGAACATTTGAGACGTGGCCGCGGACAATAGGTGAAAGGGATAATCTTCAAAAAATTAAATTAAATTTGAACTTTCTGTGTTTTTTCTTTAAAAAAGTAGGGAACTTCGAAATGGGTCACCATTTAGTTATATCTTAAAAAAGTTTTCCGTATAACAACGTGACTTCATCGGTCAGTTTATATGACAGCTTCATGCTATAATGGTCCGATATCGGTAATTTCAGATCGAAATCTCAAAAATTGGCGGAGTAGTTCGAGTGTACTCTTATGCAGACAGATCGACCATGATCAATTATATTTGTACGTATGTACATACGTATATATATATACTTTATAAAGTCTCTGTTGTTTAATTTTGTTTGTTGCAAAATTCGTGTCAAACTTTATATACCCAGCTCTGTGTATAAAAATATATGCAAAAACATGTGTGTGCACACGTTTGCACGCCAGCCAAGCAAATGTGATAGATTATGCCGCAGGAACCGCTTATTATAACAGTATAACCTTGTGGTAATTGTGGCAGCTACACATTTACTATCTCCACGCGCGGCAAGGCCACAAAATAATGTGTAGCTACTTGCAAGAAATAGCTAAGGGTAATGTTATAGCGGTTCTTTTTGCATATTAAGAGCAACAACAAAGTGAATACTACTAAAAAGGCAGCGAAAAACAAGCAAGGCAAATGCTAAAGGAACAGGAAGATCACAAGAAGAAGCCAAAAGGCAGCCGCCACTAGTTCCTGCACATACTTACCTTCATATACATATGAATTCCTGCTGCCACAGCGCCTTAACTATAAATACTGTTGTTGCTATTTGCTTTATGTATTCATTGTTGTTGTTGTCATTGCAAAACAGTCGCTTAAAGCGCATAATTTACGCGCTGTGCCGCTGACGTCCGCGCCTTTGACTGCCGGTTGGTATAGCTAGCTGGCTCCTGGTAAAATGCGCCAACAACTATTTCTATTGTTTTTATTGTTGTTGTACAATGTTTGTGTTGTTTTTGTTGTCGCTGAAAATTGCTTTGTGCCACTTGAGATTATGAATTTTTAATGTGCGGCGGCATGACGCCAAAAATACCAACATACTACATCACAACTACACAACAACAACAGCAACTAAAAACCAACAACTGCTATAACAACTCCGCGCCAGCGCCTAACGCAAATACCACCAAGCAGGAGGAGCAGCGGCAGACTTTAAGTGTTGTTCGCCGGCTAACAGGATGCGGAGACGAGAACTATAAAGACGATGATTAGCGATTAAACGTTTACGGTTTTCCACCGCCTCCCTTTTAGTTGGTCGCATAAATACGTTGCTGTTTTCATATTTACTTTATTCATGTATGTATGTATGTATTCGCATGCAAATACTCGCACTCGCTCGTGTGGACTTCGCGGCGCAGCGCCATGAAACCGCTTTAATAGTTTTCACTCATGTCTGCTGAGTATTTATTGCTTATAGCGCTCGAGGAGTTTTTTGTTGTTTCGGTTGACACAATTTTATTATTGCAAGGATATGTGTCAGCTACCATGCATATGCATGCAGCTGTTCTTAGACCCAGTGGTAGATCGAACTGTGTTTTTGTTTTTAGGAGGAGACTAGAGATATAAGCGCGGAAGCCCGCTGGCCCTCATAGTCAGCTGCTATTCTGGTCACGGTCTAAAATTTACCGATCCAAACGGGGTTAGATCTCCGAAAGTACAGCCTTTGACCGGATAAAATCCGGGTCAACTTCGGTAACATAGAACCGGTTGTTGTAGGAATTGAACGTAAACGGTGATACACCTTCTTGCTTCCTCCCTGCACGGAACCTAACACTCTTCTCCACTAAGTCCACAGCAACCGTATTCACTAACTGGATAAAGGAGTACATACTTGACCTTAATATTGCAGTTGATGGTGTTAAGACTCCGACTGTCAATATCATTGAGTTCCTCAAGTCCGCAAGTCGCTAGCCGGCAGCACATGAGGAAGAGATAAAGAAACGTTGTTGGCAACATAGAAAGTAAACGTCCGTCCCGTTTTGTAACCACGCCGCAATAATATGGTCGCCTGGTTGCAGTGAAACGCAGACAAGGAAGCTACAGACATGGGAGATTACTGAATTCCGGATCACTGGATGTCTTTGAAGTCTATAAGCATCTGCATAATGTGGCTCGCTTTGCCTCAGTTAAGGAGCATAATGAACTCCTCTTCAAGCAGTTTATGTTCGGACGCTTTCGCAGAAATCTTGGTGCTGAGCCGCCTCCTAGTAGCATAAAGAGATTCTTCCTCAATACGTCAACGGCATAAAATAGTACGCCGACCAGACTTCGGACGCAACTAACTTCAGGCATAACTTCAGGCTGATAGTAGGGTCTTAAAGGTTGACATGATGACCCCTACAATGTTGCTCAATTCCCACTTACCAAGATTAGGTTATGTTGTATTCACCGGCTGTTAGGCCATACATAGGCAAAATGATACTTAGTAATTTAGAGCGACTTTATATGTTAAATTGATACTTCATCTAATCTTTTGAATTGCAAATCTCCGAGTTCTTAATGAGACCGGACAGAATTTGCGAAGATGTTTGAACGTCTCTCTCTTCCACTTTTTGCATGTGTCATCATTAGTAATGCACATCTGGCTTGTATGTTCTTAGGGCATACCATCTTACCCTGATCCGTCTGTTAGTCCTAAGGGAAATTTCATCTATGTGTTCTTTTCAACGGGATGACAGCTTTGGCAATTTCATCAGCTAATACGTTTCCTGGAATTCCTTTGTGGCCTGGAATCGTTTTACGGCTTCTGTCTTCTGTCTGACATTGAATGGATAAGGATATGGGACTATTGCCTCAATTTCCGCCTAGCTATCGACGTATGTATATAATAATTCCTTTTATCTTGCTACCTACATTGTTAGCTATCTCAGCGGATTTTCTGATCACAAAGTCTTCCGCCCGGAAGATTCTGAAGTAGTACGGAAAATGGAAGGTCACCAAATATCCAGCTCCGAGGAATAGATTCCGAAGTACACTTCATTGTCGAATGTCACCCATCCATCCCCTTCTGGTGTGACTTGAAACCTTCTCTTCCAAACACAGCTTGAGAATATGTGGTCTTTTTAATCCTCCTGTTTATTAAACTATGCTCGAAGATACCTCTTATCTTCAAAAATATCATTTTATCATATCCACTCTCATTATCCAAAAATGAACTTTTGTGGTATGCCCTGTGTTGCTGGTATTTCGAGATTTGAAGTCATGTTCTATAGTCCATTGTTTCAAGCAACTTTTAGATAACGCGAATGCTTACACTAATTGCATTCCTGGCGATCCCAGAGCTGCCCAATTCGTCTCTCGTTTGATTTCCTTTTATTCCTATACGTCCAGAGGGTTTTCGAGCTTTCCACTGACAGTCTAGTTCTTGCCACTTTGGTAGCCTTTGATTTTTTTTTTTTTTGCCTATCCTATAGAAAGTTAACGGACTTGCTGGATAGAACAGAAAGTAACCCCAACCCATCCAACTCAAGTTCAGTAACAAAACCGAATACAGTACCACAACCGCAGTGAAGCTGAGTTTGTCTAAAAAGTCGTAAAATATTAAGCCGGCTAACTATGTATAAACACAGCATTATACTCCACTTGTATATGTATTGGCCAGATATGGAGGGTGATGTTCACAGCCTTTCATGAGGTCTGAGACGAATGATACTTGTGTTTAGCTTATAACCATGTATGGTACTGGTTTTATGAGGGTCCAAATATTAACCAATCAGTAATTAAGTGTGTGGAGATTTGAGCATATTATGTAAACATAGGATGTCTTCGTTTAACTTTAAGGAAATCACAATGCGCGAGGCAACGAGTTTTTCGGTCTCCTCAGTATCAATATTATTAAGCTACTTTATTATCATACTCGTTTGGGTGCCTGGCCATAGCAAAATCTCAGGTGGTATCCCTGTGGCATCTATATGAACGGAACGGATCGAGAAAGAGTTGCCGTTGCCCTCCTGCATTTTAGCATTGAACTACGGAGATCATTCTAGTTCAGAATAGAATGTAACAGATCAACTGATTTACTTACTTTTAGTACGGTTTATACTGCCACAATCACAGGAGTTCGTACAGGATCTATAGGCACTCATTCGTTTAGGCTAAAAATCTTATCGGACGAACGTTGTTAAAGTTGTATGGAAGAAATTGAGATGCAGGCAACCAGATATCTTCCCCTCTATAGTTCAGTTTTAGCAAGATGTAGGTTGAAACATCACGGTAGACATATGTATCTTCGGTGAACTAGAAGGGATAGTTGAAACTGAAATTAGTCGTTTCAACAAGTTTGTGGCAGACTCAAGCGCTTTATCGCATTATGAAGATATCATTGATGGTATAGAAGTTTCAACTATCATAACAAAAATACAAAATGGTAGGTATACTAACTGGTCACAATCTGGTGGCGACAAACGGCCTCATGATGGCGTTGACAGAACATGAAGACTGCAGGAAATGTTTAGCGCAGGGACACCATGGAAACAATGGAACATCTCTTATGCACTTGTCCCGCATTCGCATCAAGCACAGGCATCCTATCAACTAAACTACTTCGCACAGGACCAAAACTGGTCTATGAGTGGCTTTTTGGCCTACCAGATTAACCTATTCGAAAAAAGTCAGAAGAATAAGCATGAGTTTTGTCCCTTCCAATTCCTTACTTTGCGCTTAGTCTAGAACTAGGTTTTCAGCAGTTTTGTTAAATTCCGACTACAGGCTTTACAGGAATATCCATATACGCCATCATGTGCTATGACACTCTACATATTTTACGCGTAAATTTTCCGCTGATGATGTGCTCGGCTGAACTGATAAGCGATGCATTTATGTGCTATAGTCACATAAATATGAGCACTTACATACATACATACATATGTATATGTAGCCTTCCACTACAAGTATCTACAATCATACAGCGTACGCCTGCATGCACATGAACTTTAGAAGCTGACTATAGTGTGTGTGTGTATGTACTACAATATGCAAAATGTTCATTGTGCGCCCGGGTGTCCTAATTGCTGCAAGGACATAAGTGCGACATATCATATGAACAAACACATTGTGATTGCGGCTATGTACATTTGAGAATGCTCACTAATACGCACGCATGGGCAGATGTGCGTGTTGTATTGCATTTCCTTTAAATTTTATTACGGTTACGGGCGTCAAACTTATCGCTGCACTAAAATTTAATTTTTACTTCACCGTGACATTGGGCGTTGTGTTAAACTCTTTAAAAAAAAAAATATTGCATGCAAATATTCACGGGTTTCAGTGATAGGTGAGTGTGCTGCATGCTCTTATAAGTTCAAATCACTACCGGGAGATTAGAAAAAAGGACTCTCTGACCAAAAAGTTACTGTTGAGAAGCGATCTCATAGCTTTTAGCAATCGTTAACTTTGGTACTTAGCCCTACTGAGATGGTTTTTCATTAAACTGAGTTTCTATTCCATAGTAAAAGGAGATCATCCACTTTAGTTCCATCTTTTTGTGTTTTAATGAATAACGATAACCTTTCAATATTTTCTTACATTCAGATCCCTTTGCGTTGTTCACAAGCATATCAGATTAATCTAACCTAACCGAACGTATATATTTTATGATGAAGAAAGTAAATGTTTGTTCTCTGGAAATTGAAAAAAATTAAAATTTTGTATTCTTCTCTATTCTGTCAGAATCGTGATATTTCATTCAGGTATGATATGACGAAGGCTTGTGTACTTTACTAGATCCTCTTAAGGTGCTCTGGTTTATATGCAAACCTCAGAAGGATGCGAATGGGTATATACAACAGCCATACCTAATGTGGTACCTATCGCTAGATATGGAACGCTAAGCTTAGAGGTATCCGAATCCAAAACTCAATATAGAAGTCTAAGAAGAGAAGCTACATATTCCGTGATATCAACCCAAACGTGGATGGAAGAGGATGTTACTACTAACGGCCAGTACAACGATTCTTAAGCGTCAACGCAGTTGATAGCGGCCAAGGGGCGCAGTTTGAGGTGGTTGAAGTACCATTGCCAAACCAGCTCAGTATGTGCAGTGTCGAAGAAAACTAAGAAAAAATTCTTCGCTTCACTGAGCAAGTGACCGAAGTTCCAAATCTGGCAAAAAGAAAAGACCTCGGAAGAGGCCAAGAAAAGAGTATTGAAAGCAATAGCGCTGTACAAGATGGCGGTCGGGATATATAATCGACTCGAGGGCATATCAAACCTGAATGAGTAGAAGAGGTGAAAAACGGCCGATCCAGCGAATCGCATTAAAAGGCAAATACCTGAAATGAGGCTGCATTTGACTGCGGACGACAAGTCGACAACGTCTAAGGCAACGGCGGCAGTCCTATGAGCAGTAGAAAAAATTGAAAATGAAGCTATTGGATGCCTCCTTCATAAATATGGACGCTGAGCCAAGTGCACCATGCTGTTGTTGGATGGAGTGGGATGGTTAAGCGGACTCAAATCCCTAAAATGCTTCGCTGTTTCATCGTTGATATGGGTGAGGGAAGCTCTCTGAACGCTTCCGAAGCTGTGTAAAGAGAAGACACTGAATGTAGTGGACCGTAGCATTGTTCCCTCAATGCATAAGTTGAGGATGATATCATACTTTACTTGGCAGATCCGGAACAAGCACTGCGGCTACTATTACGGCATATACGCTTATTTTGGTAGTATCTGGGTAGTTTATGTCGTTAAGTAAAAGACCGTCGCCGAAGTTATATCAAGCTCATTTAACATTACCCATAAGTTTATTGGGCAATATTGTAGAGTCATCCAAGTGGAGGTACCTTTTTCAATACCCTTTCTTTGATAGATCACGCGTGAGTTGTGTCAAGTTGTCATGTTATTTTTGTTCAGTACTGTTTGGCATTTCATCATGAAAAGATTTAAGCCTGAATAACGTTTAGAAATCTTTCAACATTATTACTAAAATTCACATTCTGTAAAGAATGTGTTTCGCTTGCCTTGCTCAATTTATAGTATTTCGAGAGCTAACATACATTATTGGATAATATTCGACCGAGACGACTACATCCAGCACGCGTTGAGAAATGTACAGCAGCCGTAGCAGAGAATGTAAATGAAGACCTTGGAGAGTCGATTCGGTGCCGTTCGCAGCAAGTCGGACTGACTTATGGAACGAATCGGTACTTTTAACCTCGAGATCTTAAGGCGTACAAAATACAACTTGTGCAAGAACTGAAACCGGTGGACGTTCCTAACAAACATCGCTTAATTCTGTGGCCTCTTGAAAAGTTCCAAGAAGATCCAGTGTTTTCGGGGCAAATATTTTTCATCGATGAGGCTCATTTCTGGTCCAATGGGTATGTAAATAGGCAAAATTGTTTCACTTGGAGCGAAGAGCAATCTGAAGAGATTCAAGAGCTGCCATTTTATCCAAAAAAAAAACAACAGTTTGGTTTGACTGGTAGGCCGGTGGAATCATCAATCCATTTTTCACAAATGATGTTGGTGAGAACGTTATCGCGCCATATTAAACGACTGTTTGATACCTTAAAAGTGAAGCTCGTGACCTCGGCGACATTTGGATCGTGTATTATCAGTTGAAATGCTCCAACGAGTCATCGAAAATTGGATTCGACGGATGGACCATTTAAGACGTAGCCGCGGCCAACATTTGAAAGAGATGAAATAAAAAAAGCCAAAATTTTTTTTTCAAATGGTAATAAATATTCCCAATTGAATTTGAAGTTTCTGTAATTTATCTTTAAAAAGTAAAGAACCTCGATAATATAAAGATTTTCGATCTCCCAGGATACCACATATATCCCGGGAGTTCGAAAATCTTTATATTATCAGCTTAATAATATTGAGAGAACGTATTTTTCTAATAACGTTGCATTTTTGATAGATTTAGAATGAATAAAATCGGGTGGAAACTTGCCCTAGAACCCATATAAATAACATCCCTTATGTACCTGGAGGTATTTCCTTGGCTTTAACCTTTGCAAATTGCAAGAGTGTAAAGTATTCGGTTATAACCGAACTTAGCATTTTCTTGCTTTTTCACATTAGGATCATGGAGGACTTTTCCATGACTTCTTCTTCTGTAAGCACAAGGTTAAAATCGTTTCAGATTATTTGTTGGAAGCATAACTGTTCTCAGAGAATATATTCATCTGATATTGGTAAGACTATTCCCATCGATTTCAGGTCTTGAAACCTTACTGAAGAGAGAGCTAATAACTACCTTTAGTATAGATTCTAAATTGATTACTCAGATATTTGATTGATAAGATATATATATTTTTAAAGTAATTTAATTTATTCTGCTCAATTATTTTTCACACCAGAAGGAGAATATTATGCTTGCAATTTTTTCCGAAAAATTTAAAAAAAGTACTTACTCGAATAATTAAATACATACAAAAGTGTAGCTGTAAGACATTCCAGTGCAATTAACTCCTGCAGCAACTTGAAATGCTTGTCATTTTCTTTTTTGCACTCTTTCACTTTAACATAGCATACCAACACCAATACCAACAACAGCAACTGTTCAACATTTCCTTATCCTCTTGATAGCAACTCAACAGACACGCCCTCAAGTGACTGTTGTCACCTTCCGTTATATCAGATTCTTAACCAACTCAACTACTTACACTATATACAGATATCTATACAAGTGCTTACACACAGTTATCAAGAATATATGCATATGTGAGGGCGAATACACACAGTTACAAAAATATTGACGTTGACTGCCACATTCCCAGCCATTCCGCCTTTTTTTGCAAAGCCGCGCCAGCACTTACTTTATCCTTGCATATCCCGCCACATCCTTATCATAACGAAAGGCACTGAACGAGGGACAACAATGCGGTTGCTGAGCACGCTGGTTGTTGGTGGAAAAATGTTGCCATAGCATGAGGACAACATTTAAAGGACATAAAAGCATGCATACTTGCCAATATACATATTACAACAACAACACATATACTCGTTAGCTTACAGTTGCTTCCTTTCGCCGGCGATCGGTTTACTATCGTTGATGTTGCTGCTCAAACACGTTGAATTGCCAGATACAAAGGCGGCAGCGCCAGCAGCGGCAGCTCTCCGCCACAGCTGTTGTCATTTTAAGAGCTATATTTGGTTTGTTGTTATTGTTGCAGCAGTTGCCGCGCCTCAAGTGCAATTTTCAATCATGCAATTTTCCCTCAAAACACACGCTTCGGTAAGGGCGGCAGCAGACATAACAGCTGATGCTGCAACCGTCGCAGTGGCCACAGCGGCTTCCTATCCTGTGTAGGTTTCGTCGCCAATTGCAGTGACTTTTTTGTTATTTTTTTTTTTTTTTGTTTTTTCCATATGCCTTTTGCCATTTTGTTGCGCCTTTTGTATGGCTCGACCGGCCTGCCAGCCGTCTGTCGCTGCTTTTCATTAAAAATCATTTAATCCACGCTGCCAAAGGCGCCGCCCGAGGTCCTTGCACTGGTCTCACACTGCTTTTACTTCCTTTCTTTGTGGTTTTCACTGATGGTTTTCCTTTTGTCGCCTCTTCGAACAACCGAACATCAATCAATAGTGATAGTACGTACGTAGGTACGTCTAGCAGACCGTATTTCATATTCCGTCTACTGCGGTCACAGGACCTAAGTTAATGAAGATAGACAAAGGGGTGATAAAAAGAAGTGCGGTTATTAAAAAACTGATTACCGATTCGACAAAGGAAGGATAATCGAAGCAGTTGGATATGTCTAAATTAAGTTTAAATTTTTAAAGTCTTTAGAAATCATAATCACAAAGAATGAGATGTTTATGTCTCAATACTTGGTAGAAGATGTAGAGAAAGCCTGCGCAGGAGGGAGGAAACCGCACCCCGTGACTCCGTAAATTAACTCCGGCGTAGTCAAGAATTGCATCAAGGCTTTAAGCTCACTGCCAGCTTAACTTCCCTTCTCCATAATTTGAGTTCGCGGTCACAAGAAAAATCAGACAAGTTGAGAGGCTCTTTAGACGAATCCGACCCGAGTTAATACCATTCCCGCCGGAAACAATTAAAATATTTTTATACGCATTTTGAACTAATAGCTCAGAATGGATGGAAATCAGAAATGAGCTGCCAGATAATCAGGCAGATATAGTCCAATTATGACAATACTAGAACCAAGGACTTATGGCGAAAAATAACAATATTTACACACCTGCAAGCTCAAAACGGAAATCATTTTCCACTTTCCCTCTGAATTTTCAGCCAGAACAGGATAGAAACCCATTAGTCATCAAGCCTTGAAGGGCTGTCTACAAGAAGCCTTACGGATATACATACTTGTAAGTAGTTTCACTGAGAGCACCATTAAGAATAGTGTATCAAAATGACGCTTTAGCGCTAATTGAGCCCGAAGGGGTTGCAATATTTGTATAAGCTTTTTCTTGATTTTGGAGAGACAGTGAAATTTTTGATATTCGATAGTAAGAGTCTTCACTACTACCTGCCATTTCAAACAGGTTAAGATCGCTAAAATAAGAGTCCTTGATTGTATAAAATCCTGGTCAATTCTGGCCTCATAGAACCGGATGCTTTGGAGATTAAGCTTACAAATTATCGATCCAAAAAAGTTGGATAAAATCATAGCAAGTTGCGGTATCGCAGAAGCTTAAAAACTGAAGGGATATCTTTCCAAACTGAGAAACTATGCTTAAAGCATTTTAGATCAAAGGAACTACCCTGTCTCTAAGAGTTAAGCGCTGTCTTCAGCATACTCGTAATGTGCAAGTAAAACTAATTGCTCAATCCAGTTTGCACTTGAGATACGTGGAGCGCCTTGGTGATATTAAAATATTCCCTTTCTTTTCCTTTTCACTTGAATTCTTAAAGGTCTAAATGTTTAAAGTTAAGTTCCTTCCGAATAACGAAAAGAAAGCAGTTATAATTACATCAATGTTTATATTACAGGCTTAGATAGGCAGAAAGTATCTTAGATTTGTCTTCCCAACGGCTGCTGACTCGACAATGTACGTCGTTGGTATGCCCGTAACTAATTTCTGCAGCAAGTCTTGGTGGTGCGTCCAGCTAAAGCAGAGTTATGTATCTATTACCCTCTTCCTAGTGTTGTGTTTTTCATACGACTCTGCATAACTACTTCTGCTTTTGCTTATGAGATACATATCTGCCAGTAGTTACACAAAGAGAGGGGAGAGGTTCCCTGAAAACAAAAGTCAACATGGAGGTCAATAAGGAAGAAAGCGGGCTGGGATATCTCCCCAAAAGTCGCTGGGAAAGAGACTGCTACTTGTTTTGTCGACAGCGGCCGTACCTCTGCTCTTAAGTGGACAGTTTATAGCGTTTATAGTGCTACTGCCAATCCAACTTAGGAACGTAGAGGTGCTACAGTCAATGAATAATGAGATAAAGGGAAAAACGCCAATCAGGCGACAGAAAATGTGAAAAAAGTTTGTTCCACCGACACTGTAACAGAAAATTATGGGCAATTTTGTTTCGTAAAACCCGGAAATTTTGTTGTTCCATGCTGTAGAAGGCTATTTCGAAATTATCGATAAAACAAATGGAAACGTCGAGTCCGACCGTACTATTTTCACTGTGGTTACTAGTGATAAAAGTGGATTACCTACGAAAGCATCATTGTCCAGCCTTGGCCAATAGAAGAGGAATTGTGAATCAACAGGACAAAGGTCATAGGGACTTACCAGAAGCTTCGTAAGGTTGGTTGGAAGATTCTTATGCATTCCCTTATAATAACTTAAGTAAAACAAAATCGGTTTGGGATATCAATGAAATTCTTTATTCCTGTGAAAGTACATTCTATGTCATTATGCATAAAACTAGATTTTTTTCATGGCCTCCACGGGCACACTTGGAGAACTCCAGAAGATAAACTCAGTTTTCGACACTTTTCAAGCATAAACCGGCCGATAATACTGCATCAATCGTCGCTAGCTTGTTGGCAGAGCTCATAGACTTGATGTTTCCACAAATCCGGGCGTTTCTGGCGGATTGCTTCGCGCAAATTGCGCATAACTTGCAGGTAATATTCCTTATTGACCGTTTTTCCCTGTGGCAAGAACTCATGATGCACCACGCCCCTGCAATCGAAGAAAACTGTCAGTTACGATTCGTGATACTTTTTGAACACACCTCGTATTGGTCAGGCAGCAATCCACGCGTACACTATGAGTCACCATTGCATCCCGAAAAAATTACGGTTTGATGTGGTTTATGGGTCGGCGGCGTCATTTGGCCGGACTTCTTCCATGATGATCACGACCGGAACGTTACTGTGGATGGGAATCGCTAGCGCTCAATGATAATCAAATATTTTTGGCCGGATTTGAAAGATATGGACTTGGACAATATGTGGTTCCAATAGTATGGCGCCATAAGCCACACAAGGAATGTCACAATCGATTTATTGAAAACCAAGTTTGGTGCCGTGTTATATCACGAAATGGTACAGTTAATCCGAAGTGGCCTGGTCGTGCAACTTGACGCAGTAGACTACTTCTTGTGGAGTTGAACAAAAATTGGCTTTTGCACCACGATAACGCCCCTGCTCACACACATTGTTGCTTGTGCGCGACTTTTTGGCCAAAAACAACACACTAATGATGCCGCAGCCACCGTATTCCCCAGATCTGGCCCCCTGTGACTTTTTCTTGTTCCCTAAACTGAAGAGGCCCATGAAAGGTCGACGTTAAGCTTCTCTTGACGAGATAAAGACGGCATCGAAGGAGGAGCTGAAGAAGACAAAAAAAAATGATTTTTTGAAGTGCTTCGAAGATTGGAAAAACTGTTGGCACAAGTATATAATATCTCATGGGGATTACTTTGAAGGGGACAAAATAGATATTCATGAATAAATAAATAATTTTTGAAAAAACACAAAATTCGCGATACTTTCTGAACACAACTCGTAATGCATATTTTGCTTATTGGCGAAGCCATTCAGCCAGACATGAGCCTCCTCATGGCTAAAGATGATTTTTCGATGAAAATCCGGATCACTTTCAAATTGTTACTCAGCCCAATTCACGAACATACGACGATTCCGGTGGTCAAGTGGCCTTAGTTCTTGAGTCAATTTGATATTGTAAGTATGTAGACCAAGATCTTTTCGTGAAATTCCCAACGCTTGAGAACGAAGTGTAAGAAACTTATTTGTGTCTTCCGCAATTAATGAGCCAGCGGCACCAATACACTCTACACTACGGGCACTTCTTTGTCTCACTGGTACGGAAACATTTTGTACTATGCCTTTGGATTAAAATTTTTTTCACTTGACGCTCAATTGTTGATCTGACAGGACGAATATGACGACCGTATATTGGACGTAGTGCTCTTAAAGTTGAGGTCATTGACTCCGAATTTCGATAGTAATTTTACTAATTTTGATACGTTGTTGGATCGTATGTCTTTTTATGAAGAAATGCCAAATCTTACTGAAGAGAAAAGTCAAAAAACGGGGGAAAATGGCATCGTGTATTGTACCTATTGGTCTACTTTTGTAGCATTTCTATTGAAAACCACGTTATTTTGAACCTGGCATCAAATCATTATTGTATGTTCTTGTCTGTAAAAAGCTGAAAAATTTGCCTTGAGAGAAGCTTGTGGAAACCGAATGTCTAAGTTGGCAATAGAGGCGATGGTTTCTATGCGAGTGGCATTATGAGAATACCTTCGTAATTGCAACAATTTATCAAACAAAACTATGCATTCGTGAGCTTAGTTGGAACATGCCAACCATGTTACTTATGTAAAATCTTCAATTCAAAGCAAAAGTAATGAGTTTATCGTTACTAGAACTTTACATGGCCCTTAACCATGTATACCATTAAGCAAATAAATGCTTGACTCGCCGAGAAAACTGCCAACGAAAGTCACAAAATCAAAAATAGGATATTTTCGTATAATAAAACTTTTTATAGTAATTTTTAATTATAAACCGCCTTAGCAACTGTAAACTATGGGAACGGCATTAAAAAGTTTGAAATAAAACACGAAATTTTTTATTTGCCAGCACGACGGTCTCATTATTTACCTTCGACATGTGCACGCCCACCGCGCACGTTTGGCATGTCAACCCCACAAAATATGCAAAACTTAATTAAATTACAAGTTATTACACGCTTGACATGCATCCAAGCAAATATTTAATTTAATAATTCATCAGATTGTAAGATAATATTTGCCTAGCATATTAAGCGTAGAGCGATGCGATCGAACACCGGCAGTGGCACCAACAGCAACCGGCGCGCCATCTCACCCACGTCGCAGTCATGAGGGAGTAATCGAGCTCATCAGGCGGCCAATGGCTCAAATATACATATATGCATTGGTGTGCGTGTGTGTGTGTGTGAGTGCAAAGGAAGCCAAGCCGCACGCCAAAGCACGCGCTCAACACGCGACTCGACGCGCGGCCAAGGCAAGTGGGATGTGCGCAAAAAAATGTGCGGCTTTTTTACGCTTGTAATGCAAAGTAAAGAAGCTCTATCGCAGCGCTGTAAATGAACCAGAAGAAATGGATTTTCCGCATGTCAAAATGCATTTTAAAGATTTTTCTTTTGTTTGCTTTGCGCTAATTGACAAACGCTATGATTTTCCGTGCTCTGCCGTTTGCTTGTTGTTGGCATGGAACAGGTTTTGTAAAACCCACAAACAAGTTTTAAAAATTAGCTACTGGTATAACAACTCCATCCCTTTGTAGGAAATTTGTATCAACTTTTCGTCAGGTTGAGATTTGGATACATTTTTGCAACTTTTTCGTCTATCGATTAAGTCAAATAAGCGCAATTTTGTTCTATAACTTGGTAAAACCCATTAGTAAAAATTTGGAATTTGAAAATCTATCACCAGTAAAATCATTCACCATAGATCAAAACAGGTAGCAGTCACTCGTCTTGGTGAACTATATTACGGACGCATAAGAACTTCTCAACCAAGCTCCCGAAGTTTCTGTAAAGTTCATTGATAACACTTAGAACACTTTTACACTGTTAGCGAGTGACTTGCAGAAACTCCGAGATCCTGCTTGAAAATTTCTTATGCGTCCGCTTTGTAGTTAGTTCACCAAACCAAGTATGCACTCAACGGTCAGAGCGGAATTGCTGGAAACCGCAAAACCGATGAGCTTGATGGAAAAGGCAACCCCACTTTCATCAGCAATGAATCGGTACTCTGCTGTCTTTTTGAGATCTAGCGTTTAAAGATTGGACTTCCCATGGGCTTGGCAAGCATTATTAGATTCTTCCATGAACTGCTGGCTTACAGCAAGGTTTATAACGCTGTCTTGCAAGGCATTCTGTCTGAACGATCCTATGCAGTGAAGTTACTTAACTTGTCGGCTGCAAATTGCTTTAGCTGTATGGAAGAAGGTGATATGGAACTCGAACTGGAGCCTGACTGAGTTTGAAACATCTCGATAGACGCACTTTCGTCGAACCTAGAGAAGAAGTGACTATTATTAGCAGCCTTAAAAATTTTTGGTGAGCTCAAAACGATTCGTCGATCTATAAAGGCTGTTGATTTATAACTAGAAGTTTTGGAATCATAAAGGATCAGTCGTCTAACTGGGTGTCTGCATTGAAATTTGTGCAGAAGTCTAATCTAATCACTATCAATTTGTGTGGCCTGGCATAGTCTTGGTTGAATGTCCAAAATAGGCTGCTTTTGGTCGATGGCTTATTTCAGAAGGTTCAATTGTTGGGATATCATAGCACAGCCTAGGTTTGAATAAAAAATGATTTTACTATGGAAGAGCAGCTCATAGTAGATGTCATTCCTGACAATCCAGGTAAAGACATAAAAGAAGTTCTTGGCAGGCAATCCTGACTAGCCCACCGTTTGCGCCAGCTCATCCCGTTCCGATCACGTCCGTTTTCGGTCACCATTATGAGACGCCTTTACAGCGAGCTTCTTTTTGATCCCAGAATAGAATGAATGGATTTTGGTGCAAAGCTTAGTTTCTGGCAACATGAGGCCAGACTTGGTATTTTCCATTATTGGAACGAAGTTCCTTACGGCAGGCTTGCAGAAGAAGGGATTTTGCTGCGGGAGCTAACTGAAAAAAAAGTGATAGTAAAAACCGTAAGAAATAACCCGTAAGATCGCTAGTTATAACCTACTTTTAGGTCTTGCTCTATTATAGCTCTATTATATCATTTGTAATAACAATTGGTAATTTAAAACAAAAAAATATTTACCAATTTTTTCTTATTTTTTGCATAAAAAAAATTTCACTTTGAACAAAATATTAAAATTTCATTGAAGTGAAAGGAATTAGTATGGCCACAACGATATTGTGTACATGCAAAATGGACAGCTGTGTTGTCTTGTGTACATGCCGGCCATGCTGTCGCAGTCATTGTGTTCACCACTTGAGAATTGTGCTTGCACTAAATACGTTTATGGGGAGTTGAATTGTTGCATATTTTTTGGCGCAGGCTTTGAGGAAATAACCGGTAAGAAAAAGACTGTAAGATCGTTAGTTATAGCCTACCTTTAGGTTTTGCAAAATAATTAGGCATGAAAATCTGTAACATTATTTTGTATGCAAATTAGTTTTGAGTGAAGTGCGGAACACATAGAGCGCGACAGACTGCAAACTACATCTGTCAAATATTAAAATACAGACGTTCTTATGGACACTGTTATTTTGACAGCTGCACGACTACACGACTGCAGGCCGACAGTTGTCGTTCCCACTAACTTGAATATTTCCTATATTTGCCAACGGCAGTAGGACGACAGTAGAGTTGACAGTAGAATGGAAGATAGAAAGAGGAGGTAGAGTGGTGATGCCACTAATATGTAAAATGTAAAATTATTCACAGCTCTAACAAACTTGACGTTATTTTACAAATAAAAGCATAAAATAGCTCTATTATAGCTCTATTATATCATTTGTAATAACAATTGATAATTTAAAACAAAAAAATGTTTACCAATTTTTATTTAGATATAATTTGTATTATTTTTTTATTTTACGTAATTCATTATTTCTTAAAATACTAAATTTTCTTAATACTTATCTGTACTTAAATAAAAACTAATCAGCGAAATTTGAGAGAAAAATCAGGACAACCTACATAAAATAAAATTAAGCACAATTTTTTTTGCAAATTGTATCGATTCTACATTATCCGAAGGAACTTCGTTCCTATCTGGTGTCCCACGACAGCACATTTCTTGTTTTCTCAATATTTTCGATATTGACCTTCCAGAACCTGGTGCACCTTTTAACTACGTCTAACTAACGGGACGGTATCAACAAAAGCAATTTTAGGCTGTGATCGACTGTTACAGTATTAGGACAATTGATTTTTCCAGCCGGCATACCTTGTGTTTTCACTTTTCGTCTTTATCGTAGAGGCACTGTAAAATATGGAGTACTTTCTCTTTACTGATTTCTGGTACAAAATTTGTCTTGAAGACTCTTGTGATTCAAGAGATTATTGAGCTCTAGCATTTAAATATGTTCTAAGAGACGTTCGCAGATATGAAAACTAGAGAATTAATGCAAAAATTAAGAGATATGTGAGCTCTCGACGTAATTATTATTAGGTAATCAAGACAATGTTTTATACCGAAGTTTAAAGATCTGAGGCAAAATTATAAGAGACAATATTGGAACATTAACATGTATTACAGCAAGGTGGGTTCTAGAACTCAAGTGAAGTACACCCTTTGAGTTCATTTAATTTGCAAAAAGAGTTAAAATAATTAACATTGAAGAAGAAATAGGAAAAAAAGTTGACGGAGCCTGTCCACTTATCATAGATAGCTGTTCTTTCCCTCGAATAACATTAGTTTATGGTTATATAAATTTCCTAAAGGGTCACAATTTATACATTAAGTATTTTTTTATTGTAGCACGTCATCTTGTCATATTCAATCATATTTCACCAGCACAGAAGCCACCCCTTTTTCCCACAGTGCACTGCAGCCCTACGAACAGACACACCAACAGCTTTGCACTTTGCCGCAGGTATTCGCACCAGAACGAGTCTTTATGGCCATCTCTTAGGGCGACGCCTTTGCGCTTGGCAAAACTATTAAAATGCGCATGTTGCACGCACTTTTCACCACTGAAACTGTGGCAACCACGCCAGGGAGTCGGCACCCGTTTGCGCGGCCGTAATATAGTTGTTCTCTGAATGCAATGGGCGCGCTGGGACATTGAGGTGATGTGGCAGAAACGTGCGTGTTTCCAAAAAAATGCGGGCAAGGTGCCGCAGGACGGAGAAAGCGTACAAGATCAGAGTGAATAGATAAACATTATTAGGAATGATAAATGTAGTGAGTTGAAATTTTTACAATATTTTTAATTGAAATGCAAAAAATTTGGAAAATAAATAATGGTTGGGAAGCGCGTGTGGGCAGAGCGCGGAAAATTTGTTGCAGTTCAGGGATATGTAATATTAAAAAAGATAGAGTAAAAAATTAAGAGTAGAATATTGTGAGGGTACATAATAAGATATTAAGTTATTTTGTGCAAAAGTAATAAAGTCGGCATTAGTCGGAAGTGCATTAACCCGGCACGCGGCGTGAGGTCAATCTTAGTGTTCGAAAAAGCAAAATAAAATTAAAAAGAAACTCAACTAAAGCCATTTCCCTCTTAATACATATACATACATATATACATTTTCCGAATTTATTTTCACGCAGCGTGCAACACTTTTCCACCTCCTTTCGCTGCCATTGTTGCTGCAGAGCAATTGATTTCCAATCTTTATCTACTTTCATTATTGCACAATTTTCACAGTTTTCTCCAAATTATCATCTTCAACGTATACCCATATATATATGTATATATATACCAATACATACAAACCGTGATATTTTGCCTGAATGAAGATCTGAGTCCTGCCTTGAGAGTTACAGTTCATGGCAACACGCTGAAATTGCATAGAAATCGACACACTGCAGATACTTGAGTTCGATAACAATACCAGTTGAGTTCGAAAATTAATTTAAACCAATTACACACAAAACAATGGGAAAAGTAACTTGGTGTACGGGCATTACATAGCCAGAGATAGCGTAAAATTTTAAGAAAAAAACTGGAAATTAGTGCAAAAACAAGCAGAAAGTAAGCAGTGCCAACAAATTGGCGCTAAAATTTCTAGTAAATAAAAAACAAAATAAGGATGAGGGTAGACAATGTAGTGGGTGAGCAAAAGTTTAGGAGGGGATGATGAGGTGATGTTTGAAGAATAGAAATTTTTCTATGAAGGAAATAAAAACCTTAAGACGCCATACAGAGAATGCAAAACAATGTAGATGCTTCTTATACCATAAATTATAGCAGAGTTATGACTAAAGAAAGGTAGTATGGTGGAGTGTTGTTCGGAGACTTAACTTTTCAACGGTCTCTTTATGTATAAAGTTGCGGCTAACTTGAAATTGTATATAAAAATATATCCGTCATTTGATCCATTCCCTACTTATTTAAAGAAAAATAGAGAAACTTAAGATTTAATGAAGAGATTAGATTTTCCATATCTCCACTGGAAAATGTGTGATATCACACGATCTTGGTGGCCAATCTACCGGCCCATAACATATTATCTGCTCACCGAAGTGTTCTCTCAATTAATCCATTTATTGATGCGATGTGTGGGAAGTGGCGTCGTCTTATTGAAACCAAATGTCGCCAAGATCAGGAGCTTCAATTTCAGGCATCAAATAGTCGGTTATCATGGTTATCTATAGTTGAAGAGTATCTCCTTTTATGGGTAACTTTAAGTTGTATATAAGGAATATATGATCTAATTGCAGTCAAAATAAATCAAAGTCATTAGGTTTTCACACAACAAGCTCAGAAAACACTGGCTTATAAAATGCCATCAGACTAACTATGTAAGTCGAGCTCTATAGGGCAACTTTTGTTATCTCATTAAGTTGGGTTTGGTTAGAAGGTCGATCCAACTAGAATTTCACTTGGATGTCGGTCCATTGTGAAATCTAAATGCTTTAAAGTTACATAGGTTAGGTTCGATCTAGAGAGTTCGCACGTGAACTGCTAGAAGTAGGCTTTTGTGAAGTCATAGAAAAGAAGAAGTCTTGTGTTCGAACTAAATACTGCTAAGAAATGATCGAATATTCTGTCAAAAGTCGGAAAAGTGCTTTGAGCCTGACAGAAAATGTTTGAGCCGACTAATAAAGGGTGTATTTTTAAAAACGTGATTTTCAAGATGAATTAAAACAAGAAAAAACGTTAACTTCGGTTGCACCGAAGCTAAATACCCTTCACAGGTGCATTTCTGTTAGTAACTATTTGTTCAGTTTGTATGGAAGCTATATGCTATAGTCGACCGACCTGAACAATTTCTTCGGAGATTACATTGTTGCCTTAGAAAATAATATATACCAAATTTCGTGAATATATCTTGTCAAATGTGAAAGTTGTCCATACAAGAACTTGATTCAGATCGTTCAGTTTGTATGGCAGCTATATGCTATAGTCAACCGATCTGAACAATTTCTTCGGAGATTACATTGTTGCCTTAGAAAATAATATATACCAAATTTCGTGAATATATCTTGTCAAATGTGAAAGTTGTCCATACAAGAACTTGATTCCGATCGTTCAGTTTGTATGGCAGCTATATGCTATAGTCGACCGATCTGAACAATTTCTTCGGAGATTACATTGTTGCCTTAGAAAATAATATATACCAAATTTCGTGAATATATCTTGTCAAATGTGAAAGTTTTCCATATAAGAACTTGATTCCGATCGTTCAGTTTGTATGGCAGCTATATGCTATAGTGGTCCGATATCGGCCGCAAAATTTCAAAACGATATCTTAAAAACTGAGGGACTAGTTCGTATATATACAGACAGACGGACAGACGGACAGACAGACGGACATGGCTAAATCGACTCAGCTCGAGATACTGATCATTTATATGTATACTTTATAGGGTCTCCGACGATTCCTTCTGGGTGTTACAAACTTCGTGACAAACTTAATATACCCTGTTCAGGGTATAAAAATGTTATTTAATGTTTATTACAAGATAAGGGTTTGCCATTATTTTTTAAAAATGATTTCAGGAAAGTGACGACAGCATCTGACAGGTTCAGTTGTTAGCAAGTCCACCATGTTAACAATGACGCGCTGAATATTATCTTCTTAGGCGTCTATCGCTTTGGGTTTATTTGCGAAGACAAGCGACTTGACATAACCCAACAAGAAATAGTCGTGCGACGTTAAATCAGAAGATACCGTCCACATCATCATACTCAAATTCAGTCACAAAAGTCATATTGTTGCCGACTTAATATTTGATGAAATGTGAACCTAACATTCCCTCGGCCCATAGAGCACCACACCGTGACTTTTGGTGGATGCCACACCAAATTCGACAATTTTTTTTATTAAAGTACTTATTCAACCATAAGTGCGCTTCATCGCTAAACAAAATGTTCTTGGGAATATCGGGATTTCCTATTCAGCCAACGTGCGACTCGCTTGTGGGTTGTTCGGTTTCAAGTCTTGCAAGCCAGCGAACCAATATCCTTCTGTAAAATCTTCCATAAAGTGGATAGGCACGTCTCCAATTGTTGCATGTGATGGGGGACGTACTCATTCGAGTCTTCTTCGATAATTTGCTCCGCAACAGCAAAAGCGAATTCGATTTGCATTACACAACATCTTTGAGGATGTGCATTCTCTAGCCGAGTAAACGTTTTGTGAAACAGATCTTTGGTTGCTCTACTCTACTGGACGATAATAGCGACCGAATATTAGACGCACACGATAAGTTGTGCTAACCGAGCCATTACTTTGCTAAGAAATTAAGAAAAAAAACACCTACAAAAATACCCATTATGAACTCGGACTATTTAACCAAGTTCACCAAAGACTACCGAGAGGTTTCATAATCAGTCCTGCAAATCTCAATAATGAAAGAAAAAATCTGGATAATGAAAGGAGCAAAGTAAAAAGTTAAGTGATAATTTTGGCACGGATATCTGCCCTGAGTCTTTCAATACCCCGTGAGTTCCTGGCATATTAACTTGCTTTTCAAATTATTTCACAAAAAATAGTTAAAGGGACTTATACCCAGGGATATTGGTGTTCAAATGTCTCTGAGTGGTATTTAAACTCGTAATTGTCAAAATCTTTATCATGAATATACAAGCAGACTTAATGGCGATAAAAAGCTGAGCTACCATCTTTGCCATGAACGGCTTGTTGGCGATCTCTATCTTTCCCGAGCACTACAGAAATCGACATTGCTTTGGTGTGAAACGATTCAGGAATAGTATTGATTTAAAGTTTACAGAGTTGATTTAGAAATTACATCAATAAAGAGGTAACCTCCTTCCTCCTTTCCTTAAATAACATATAAATTCTCATTCCCATGAAGATTGATTTGTTTCAGGGGCAGTGAGCCTACGTTACGACGTAACGAAATTTACTTTCCGGAAAAGATTGATTTGCAAATTCCAAACTAACATTAGTCGACTTTTAAAAGTGTTCCACAACTTCAGTGAACTCTTATAACAACAGACATACATTACATGCAATTCAAGAAGTTTCCAACTGTTGAACTAGTGGAAGATTGTCCAATATGTGGCACGATTACTAACTTGAAAGATCCTGCACTAAATAACTAGGTTCTCAGGGAATATGTAAGCGAGAGTAAGACCAGTCTTGCTAGTTCATTCAGGCGGGTGTTGTTTCAAAGTTTTTAAACCTTCGACTGATAAACGCCTAAGTGAAAAATCAATTCATCATTAAGACAAACGTTTAACTTGTAGTTTCTCCTTGAATAAATTAGCATATATTTTACTTCAATCTTATTTCAGTCCCTTTTTGCTACGGCACTGTCGAATTCCAAACTGTGCGGTGATGCGCTTTGCTTTTGCTAAATGAGAATTTTCACAGGGCAAATGGCAAAGCAGAGATTCGAGAAATACACGACAGGAAATAAAATAAAGGAGATGCTTCTCTAGAATGTAAAGAAATAAAAATTAGCAAATAGAAGTAGAGCATGAAAAAATGAAGATAACAAACTAATGCTGACAATGGTGCCCAACCGTACAACGCTTCGCCAGCGCGAACAATTTTCACCCACTTCTACACAAGTTGACCCAATTGAAGCGGTTTGCCGCCGACCTTCCCTCTGCCGTTCTTCAATTTGCCACCTTCGAGGGTAGGCAATGGCTTCAACAGGCTACTCCTAGACGCCAGCTCATGGAAACTGTTGAATGCGCACATTTTATAGGAAGATTGGCGATAAAGAGTCGGGCGCATCATATGAAACGCGTGCGAAGAAAACGTACCGTCGGAAGTTCGTGAGTGATTTGAGCTGCAAACGGAGGCTCCGAGCTACTAGTGACTGGCGGCTGGTGAGTGGTAGCTAGTGGCTGGTGGCTGTCAATGCGTTTTAGCACAGCTGCAAAATCAAATCAATTAGCTCGAAAATCAATTATATCACAAGTTCTGATGAGCAATGAAATGAAGAAGGTGAGCAAAAAATCTGTGTACGGTATATTTACACGCACACTGATTTACGGCTGTATGTAAAGTGAGCTATGACAGCAAGCAGACGCTTGGGAATCGAGAAATAGGGTATGCTGTGGCAAGCAAGCGACGTCGGGAGCCAGGAAAAAAAGTGAAATAAAAGTTATTGACCAAATGGGAGTTTACGATAATGGCCGATGACACTGCGTGAACTGCGACAGAATTCCATTGAAGTTGGTTGCTATTGATTGTGCTACGAATGGCAAGGGAGCTTGCGCTGAAGGAAGTTAATGTTGATTGCTTTAATATTGAGTAAATCCTTTCACGAGTTGTGCGCCATGCCTTCGGATTGGAAAAAGTAATACCGTAAATGTATTAGTGGTTCAATCATGCAGATGCAGGATTCCATTTCAGTGCAATTAAATGCAAATGGTAATTTGAAAGTGTTGGCTGTATTGGGGAATTTTGCAGAGTTTCTCTTACAACTGTATGTTGCAACTGTTATTCTGTTCAAAAATATAGTCAATATAAGCTTTTGCATTCCATTTCCGAAGAACAAACTCGGGAAAAATGTAGAAATATTTATCAAAACGTCGCTGAGTGTGTCAGGTCGGAAAAATTTTACTGAAAAATTTACGAAATTATTTTAGGAAGCTTTTCGCTTTCGGCTTTGAAATATACTCACAAATACCTTCTTATTTTTTGGTAAAGCCGAAATGTAGCAAAACCTGCCAAGGCGCCCATTCTTATTTAAGTTATCTTTCTTTGGCATATAATCTATTCAGCCAAATTTCAGTTTCCAAACATGTGGTATATAAGTTTTATTGATTTTCGAAAAAATTTTCGATTTATTCAACAAGAGTTCCGTTATCGCTGGAGGGGTTATAAAGTTCGCAAAGGTTTTGTCCCCAAATCGCTTAATTATCCAGTGATTTCCAATTAATTTTTTAAACGAAGCCTAAATTAACTTTTTTTTTGAAAAGAATGACAATAAATCGTATGATGATAAGCCCAACCAAATAAGTTTTATTAGGATTTCATATCCTCGCCATAGTTATTTATTACAGTAATGTAATCCTCCTTACTATATTTAGTCGAAATTCAGTTACCAACTATCTGGTAACTAATTATATTGACTTGAGTAATATCTGTACAATATTTAAAAAAAAAGTTTTTTGAATTCGCTCGAGGGATTACAGAGTTTGCAAAGTCTTCTGGTACAAATCTTTAGATCTCACACTGATTTTCAATTTATTTTTCCAATAAAAGTCTTTAATTTCTATTTTTTTTATTGAAACGCAATTAAAATAAATGATTGTTAGTTTTACTGAATATTTTAGGACTTGATAACCTCTTACTTATAATTATTTACTTCAGTAATGATTCAATGTGTATTAAAATGAACTTTTGAAATTTGTTTTCATTGTCTCTTCCGATATCTTCGATCCAACACGGTAGTAAGATCTCTAACTGTTAAGCGTCAATTCTCAAGCATCAATTCCTCTAATTTATTGACGTGTTGATCATCAGTTGCTGTTGATGACTGCTATGGGCGAGGCTGGCTGTCAACGCGTTCTCGCGTCCCTCAGTTATCTAGGCCTAACATTCTGAATGTGTCAGCACCAAAATTTGATTCTTCAAGCCAAATCTGATAGAACTTCTTTCTTGAATAATTTCACTCATCGTAAAAAATGCCGAATGTACTTTATGTATTATGCTTCAGAAAGACAAGCATATACTAAACACGAATGATTATTTTGATGTGACGTTTGGCAGAGATGTCACTGACAGTCATACCAAATAAATAATTTAAAAGGTCTTACTATTTTTTGCCTCCTCAATTATACTCTACGAGAATTCAAGATGACTGTTTGTTTGAGATAACTTTAGCGGTAGTTCGAATTCGTGTTTTATATTTTACCGATGTCATTTGGGTATGATTGGGTTTGAGTCCAGATTACCTTATAAATATACAGAAATATAGTATATATGTTTTTGGGTTCATAGCTAGGCTAAAAAGACCATTGGGTACTGTAGTTCGCAGACTAATTAAAAAATACTCAGAGACAAAAATAGAGAAGGAACCATGAATACTACTTGTATAATACCTTTCGCCAATACCTAAGTGCCCTTTCGCTTTCTCAACTAGGTATCTTACCTATATTGCAATAGTTACTAAGCCGTTCAGTGTTGGAGTTCTTCAGACATTCAAAAAGAAGAAAATCACTATTGCAAGTGCAATGTAGTCTTTCGGCATCCATATCGTAGAGAAAGTTTAAAAAGGATGTTCTAAGGAATTAATGCAGAAATTCCAAATCAACAGGCTTCCCAGCAATACAGGTACAACGGCATTACGCGATTTGTTGTTTTAAGCGACAACAACAATTACAACAAATCGCACTCAACTTGTTAATCCACATAGTGTACTCTATGTGTGTTTCTTTGCTAGTCTGTTGGCGCGCTGCGCCATCATCTTTACGCTTATTGAGCTTGGATTAAATCTTGCATACTTTGGATTCGATTACATTTCGCTGGACGTGACCGGCATATACGCGCACCGATATCGATGTGCCAACGCACTGTGCTTTTAAGCTCCAATTGCAAGGGAAATAAGCGACAAAGCAATGAGACGTTTTTTCTCGTGCCAGCAATGAGAGCAAGCGAGTGGGGGAAGAACGTAGCAAGTGGCGTGCGCTTGGCGACTGGCCGCCTACGTGACTTAGCCGAAAGCGCGCAATTTTAGCGATATTTGTCTACTAACACTATCTGCGATTTTAGCGAAAAGTTTCTAGTAGAGTTTTTGGCGCAATGCAAATTTTCTCCCAAAGCTCGTAGCGCTTTATGGTCGAGAAGAAGTTAAATGCGCTCGTTCGAAATTTAGAAGCGTGAAAATTCAATTAATTTTTCAAATTTGATGCAAATTTCTAATCAATATGCTCGACGACAGCATCCACGACGCCATCGCGCATTTCACCTATTTTCTAAAACTTGCAGGTCGAACGCGCCTCCTTCGCGTTGTCTGAGAGTCTCGCGCTGGAGTATAATTATTTTATTTTTTTCACGCTGTTCTTATTTTTATTTTATTAGCTGTGCTCTGTTCATCTTCCTCTTTTACTTACTTGCGACTTGCGTCCACCCGCAAATGGCGTGCCCAGTCGTCACGCCTCACCATCAACACACCACTTTCACGTGCGCTTTTTCAATTCATTTCAATTAGTTGCCATTCTCTTGAAATTTTAGTTCAGTTGTAAATTGTCATTTAATGTTCAAATTTGCTCATAAATTGGCGTAAATTAATGCAGCTATGAGTTGTTGTAGCGCTGGAGTTTGAAGGCGCCAAGGACGCGCATTTCAAAGATTTTTGCTGGAGTCGAGCACTCCTACAATCATGGGGGCCATGCTGTGCGCTGCTCATCTCAGGCGTAAAAACTCTTATATCTTTGCTTTGGCGCCAACTTCGTCCGCTGGGGGAGGGCGCCTGGATTTGTGGCAGTGGCGTATAGGACGTTCATTCATCAACACATTCAAATGAATTCAAATGAGCTTGGCGCGTTGTCTCCACGGCTACCGCGAGCGACGCTGCTTGTGCTTAGAACGTGGCTGCGGAGTGCTTGTATTCATATCTATATTAATTGTGAACCCTGCAGAGAAACGCGCTGTTTCAGAAGCGACTTAGCTCAATGACAAGTTCCGACACTTAATTATCTTAAAATCTTGAGAAAGAGTAATGGCTTGACTAAGTCTGGCAAAATTTGCAAACTTAAAGAAATAATTCATCAGTTCGTATTCCGTTCCTCCACAGACAACCTAGGCTATGTTTAAAGTACAAAGCACAATAAATTCTCTATTCAGCAGCGGCAAGCCCTCAAAGCGAGCTACTCAGTAATATGAGCTGCAGTACTAGAAATTGCCTCTGGTGGCGGTTGCATGAAAACGAAAGACCTTTGAGAAACTTTACAGATCTTCTGTTACCTCAAGGGATCTTAGTAGCTTCAGCACATTTTCGTGTCAGATATTTTTGGCAGAGACTTTGAAATGAAAGCTACTGGACTAATGAAAGCTCTTTGAAAATTGTTCGTCCATCTCAAATCGCACGATCTTGGAAGCCACGCCGCAGGTCCATGACGAGAGGCAAAGCGCTCACCAAAAGTATCTTTCATTAAATAGATTGTTTCATAGACCATATGCCATGTAGTGGGGTCTGGAACCAAAAGCTGTCCACAACTTTGTCCAATTTAGACACGAAAACGGCATTAATTATGGCTTGATGACGTTTTTCATTGACTGTAGCAATATGGCTGTCTTAGTTTTTGAGGTTTTAACAATGGATAATACCCTCATTTTGTTTATTAGGTTAGGCTACCATTCAAACAAAAGTGAGCTTTGTCGTTGAGCAAACTTTAATTTTTAAAATCGAAATCGGTAGCCGTCTGGTTTCGAGCTCACTCACTAAACGCGCGACGTGTTCGGGGTCTATTCTTACACGATCTGGACTTCGTAGGCTCGCAAACCAAGATCCTTCCAAAAAATCTTCTATAAAATGGATGCTCCAATATTTTCTCGGTGGCCGATGGACTCATTCAGATCTGCTTCGATACACTGCTTCACAGCAGCAATAACTTCTACGGCGTTTCTAAGGATGCGCGTTATACACTAGAGTAAACGTTATGCGAAACCAATCCATGACGGCTCAAATTACCGACTTTGCTGAGCAGTTAAGTCGACCGTTACTATTATTCCAACGACAGTCGGGTCTAAGTAACCAGAACGGACTCGGATTTCTATCCGACCAAAGACTGTCAACTCGGCACCATGCCTCCAAATTACTCCAGGAAAATTTTCTGACGCTGCAACAACACCGTTGTTACTTAAACACTTAAAATCTTGAAAATGGAGTACATAGTTGATTGGATCTGCAAAAATTTTGCAACCATTAAAAGTTATTTATCATTTCGCAATTTTATACTTCAAAGAAGACCACGGTCATACCAAATATAAAAGGAAGCGATCCACTCTGAAAGCAAGTCTGTTGTGGACCTCTAAAATCCATCGAAGAACATAAAAGACTTCAGCTCCCATCTTAGTAATCCTTAAGCAATCCCTTCCCAATATTTTTTTGGAATCCTCGACATGGTAGCTACCGAAAAAATTAAAGATCCTTGAAACTTATCATTTCATGTTATAAAATCCTGTAAAAAATTGTAATTCCTTGGACCTATAGTTAGATGACTTCACAGGATTGGTAGAGGTTAAGTAACTGCCAAAATCTCAACTGTCGCCCTCTGAATACTAACTCCATAATTCCGAAAAATCACTATATTCTTATGTCTTTTGTTTTTTGTTTGTATGCGCTCTTAGTTAACCACGAACTGGTACAAAATTAGTGGGCGCTTTATTTTTAAAAAGGAAATTTTATACTAGCCTTGTAGGTAAGCAATTTTCTACAGGGTATGTACTCCTATTTAGCAGTAGCTGTGCAAAAAAATTAGCAATTCTTACGAGTTCCACCAGCATAGTGTATTTATAACTTTTGTAGTCAGCATTATAACTGGGTCATTGTGTGATTATCATTATGCTACTTAATAAATGGATAAGTGTGACTTTTATATCCTTCATGAGCGGCACAATGCGCTTTACAATTATAAAGTTAAAGGCTCAAACTTTAGTGGAATAATTCGTTAAAATTTTGCGTAAGATTTAGATAATAGATATCTATTATTAAAGTTTTTATAAGCCCCAATGAATTGGATCCCTATCAGCGCCACATTGGAAACACTCGCATAAGTTGATAGGCTCTATTCATTTTACGCTTCATTGAAGGAGATAAGTTCGCCCGAAAATTCAAACGGCTATACAAAGTGTGAATAGGAAGAGAAATTCATCTTTCAAATACTATTAGAAATTGATTAAAAATCTATTAATCTGTCGAATACTATTACAAAGTTATTATGAAGATGAACAAAGTCTATAATTTTAGTTTACCTAAAGTTGTATGCCTATTAGCGATACATAATCAAAAGGATTTGTTCATATTTCTTATCCTTATTTTATAGATAAGTTGATCTTTCGACATCAGGTGATGTAAGAATTGAAATATATACAACCTACTGGGTTAACGAATACACTGTGGTTCAAACACTAGAGGAATGAGAGAAACTACTAAAGTAACTAAAGCATTTTCTCAACGTCTGGTTAGCAACCATCTGTCAGTAAAGTTCTGGTTAACATACCCAATACTTTTTTAACGGTAAAGAACCTTTTGTTTTAACCAGAACTGAACCATAGCCAGAAATGATCCTTAGTCACTTATTGCTGATGATTAAAAATCTACGTTTACAACTCGCCCAAAACTTCGGATTGAGACTAATCTTCAGAAAATTTAGTTTTTTCTTGAAATTGTAAACAATTAATAATGAGCATGTTGGAACCATACATTTTGGAAAAAAACAGAAAAAATCTGCTTTAAAGGAAATATTTAAATAAAAGACATAGTCCTTAAATTACTCTTCGATTCGAATGAGATAGTTATTCAAATAGATGAATGTGTCAGATACTAATATACGATAAAGTTTAGCATAAGTAAATCCGCTATTAGTGTACTAAATTAATGTTTCGACGTTAGAAACCCTCGTCTCAATTGGAAAAAATCAGAGAGTCAAATTTTTAGCTGCAAGATCATTCGCTATAGATAGTGCCTGTTATTACCTGATCACTGGGTGCCAGATCCAGTCTATAAAGTGGATATTTAGTATTAGAAACCTCCCAACCTAATACATAGTAAAACTTTCCTAACCGTCAATCCTGGCTTGACTACTGTTTACTCCGTTTCACTGAGATTCTATCACGATAGTTTTCGCTTGAAGTGCTCGTAAGTGATCCAGTATTCAGCACCAGCAATAATTCGCTTCAGAAATAAAAATTCGTTCCGTGATGACTGGTCTGACACCCCTACATGGAGTTTCATTTTGTATTAAACCCTTAAACGGTTGTTATTATTGTAGCGGCAAAATTCTGCTGTGACAGTCGTTGGCGGGATAAAAAATCGGTTCCGTTCCGGTTATGTAGACCCGACTGTCGAGGGAACGGTTATAAACGGTTGCATGTAATACTTAGCTTCTGTGCAATCGAAACAGTGCTTACATGAAGGTTGTACCCGACGATTCCCATTATTTCGACAATGACCTTCCAGAGCTTGGTGCATCTTTTACATCCAAATTGCTGGAATGAAATCGATAAAACTACAATAGCGAGTGATGCGCTGAAGAACCAGAACCACAGATACCAAGGCCAATAAACGTAGAGTATGGATAAGGTTTATTCTCTCTTTGCTGTTACTCTTCTTTAACAACTGCCTAAAAAATACTGAAACAAGCAATCAAGAAACTCTCAGAATGACTTCTAGTATTAAATATGGTTAAGGCTGTATAATCTAACCCGAAATCGAGAGAAGTTAGAGATGCGTTTATTTAGTTGTCGAAAGAAGTATATTTACCTTGGGTTATCTTACAGGAAAACCCATCTCCTAGATTGTGGCGGATGTTGTATCTCAACTCTCTCAAAACTCTCGATATATTGTGCCCTTTTCATTTTATCAACATAAAATCTACAATGTTTTTTTTCTCGTAAAGTATCTCCACTACATATTTTGCTACACGTCTATTTGCCACAATAAGCGATTATTGCTTCATTCCCATACAATTGATGCATGCCCATTACGGTTTTAATGCCGCTTACCATATCTGATACGCTTTGTGGCTCACACCAATTAATTAATTCATTTCATTCATCTGTCAAATTAATTTATCGATTTGTCTGCTAAATAATAGCATTCATAGTTTTGCTAATTTTAGTTGACGAATGCTGTTGGGGGTTGGTTTTTGAATAATGAGTAGTGATCGCAAATCGTTGGAGGTGAGACTTCATGTATTATGTATGCGATAGAATCAAGTTATAGAAATTTTTGATTCTCGAAAGTTCTTGAATTTAGCTATTGATTAAAAATCGTCTCCAGAAACTTAGTAGATATAAGTTTTTTCTTTTTATATTAAACTCATAACAGTTTTTTTTTAATACTACATGACTTCTTGGTAATATTTTCAATGTTTAATGTCATGATATAAAGTCTATTTCAAGAAAAAACTATTTTATTGTAGCCTCATAATCTGATCTAAGCAAGAAATCGATTAGTTTGCGATTAACTAACAGTTAGTTTATGTCATCGCGTTTTAATCGTCTTTGCCATGTTCTTGTTCAAATCGTTGTAGAGACAAGGAATCACGTTTTCGGAAGACAGCCTAATATTACTCCTAGGAACCTCGTCAACTATATCATTTCCATCGATGCCTTTGTGTCCTGACACGCAGTAAAAATGAAGTTCTTGTTCTTGGCGATACTTTTCACTGCCGATGTGCGAAACGAGGTTATTGAAACGATTGCTCTTTGTTTGTTTAAGTAGATGTTGACTCTGGAGTTACCTGCTGATGTATTAGAGGCTAACTCTAAGGCTTTCTCAGTGGCATAGGCCCCTGCTTAAAGTAGTATACTGAAGTGGTCAGGCAGTTTGAAAGGCTGCCTTATGCTTTACTCTAAACAGTTTATCCCCACACCAACACTCTCCTCCACTTTCGAACCATCCGTGTAAATGTCGAAAATGTTGCTTGCAGCTAACGTACCTTTACGCCAACCATATTTTCTTATGTTTGCTCTGAACTTTCTTTCCCAATTTAAAAACGTGATTATGTAGTCGGTGCTAAACAAACCGTCATAACTCACCGAGCTTTGCCCTGTTCCCACGACATTCCGGTCTACATTACTGTCAACTCGGCAGAATTCTGCTGCTACATCAATAACAACCGAGCCATGCCCGAAGTTCTATTTGTACATTCTCCTACAGCCAGTAGTCGTCTGGTCGATTTTGTTGCGCAGTTTTCAGCGAAGTGATCTATAGGTAGCAGATTTAGCACAAGCTCAAGAGACGCCATTGGAGTGGTTCTTAGAGCTTCTGTTGTGCACAGGGCATTGTGTTCCATTGTCTTCCAGTAGGTAGGTGTCTTTAGATCTTACTACTGTACATGCAACAGAGAGTTACTTAGAGAAAATGGCTAAGCCGACCTAGTTGAATTTTTATTTTACAAAATAATTTGAATTTTAAAAAATATAATTATAGGGAGATATTTTTGAATAACTAGGCCAGGTAATGTAATACTAGCCAATTGGCACGTCATAGACCTACTGGTCCTTGGTAATTATGTAATTTTGATGGGTGGGTTTTTTTACAAGGCGGGTCCCAAACCCATTGCTCAACCCTGAGGAGGAGGGATGATTCGTCTTCTCGCTTTAGCTCGCCCTCAAACGGATGTTTTTTTTGGCTATCCAGAGGATTCTTGGTCTATGACCCGAAGTCGTGAGCTGCTTGAGCCATATGTAAGAAATCTTTTCCATTCACTCGCAAATGAATGGCGCTCAGAGAACTTTCCATCTCCATCAATTAGTAATGGCAGGTAGTAGTGACAGGTTCAGTTTAATTTGAACAGAAGTATCCGTCATACAGTCATACAGGACGTCAATGCTATTTAAGAGCGACTTGGTATCTAATTCATCTGGTTTCTTGAACTGCGAAACTCTTACATATCTAATGCGAGTTCTAGATAATGCTAGGCAGAATTATAGAAGGTGTTCCAGTGTTTCTTTCATGCTTATTGCTCAACACTTTGTTCATTTAACTTTGTTTTGAATAACTAAACTATCAAAAGAAAATAAAATTTTCTCAAATTTCAATGTTAGAATATCCCTTTATTAAACAACTGAGTTTACAAATGTAACTTTTTTAATGTTCTTTCAACGTTTTTGTTTCCATACAAGTTACTTTTGGCATACACCTGCTGTTGTTGATTTAGTGGCGGAAAAGATATCCGAAACAAGTGTTAGCGGTTGAGTTGGCAATCCGTGGTGGCTTAAAATCCGAGTCCGTTCCAGTTGCGGAGTCCCGACTGTCTTAGGATAGGCTAGCATAAACCTCTTTGTTATCTCTGTTTAAGGGGTGAAGCGTTTCTATGGACTCTTTTAGATATACTTGATACCAATTCCGTTCGCGAAGGTTGTTTTGGTCAGGTGTTTATTCGAAAAGAGAATTTACGAGAAAACTTTCTTGTGACTTGAACTTACGTAAATTCAAGGGTAAGCACAAAAAAAAGTTTGATTTTGTGTCCAGCAATTTCATCTCATGTTCTCTCGAACTTCCTACGAGTATTCCCAATAATAGACTAAATTCTTCTACACATTAAGGGGGTATTCTAGGCTAGAAATTTAAAAAAATCGATTTTTTTTTATTTTTTGAAAGTTTAACTACTCAATAATATGTGTGGAAGAGGATTTTTCAAAATTCAAATTATTTTCGGATATATAGGCATTTTTCTGATCCGGCATCCAAACTGGTTCGGCCGGAACGCGAAACTTTAAACGCGTTTTTCTCAAAACTCACTTTTTCGGAACGATGCCCACGATTTCTCAGGTTCTACTGGACCGATTTACTTGAAATTTTTACAAAGTCTTCTTTATAGACTTGTCTATGGTTGGAACTAGCCCCAAACCAAAATTTTTATTTTTATTATTTTTAAAAAATTCGAAATAGTCAGAAAAAGTGATAAAAAAAAATTTTTTTTTTTTTTCAGCCAGTCGCCAATTTGTGAAAAAAAAATGTTTCCCACTTTTCCGTAGTTCCGACCATTGCGACGTTATTCTAGATTAATAATCTTTTTTTTTGGTTTCAGATAACTAGGAGGGTTGAAATCATGGGCATGGTCACGTGGAAGGTTTTAGAGACCCTCACTTCGTCAGCTCATAATTTTTAAAATTTTTTACTTTTTTTAGTTTTTAATTTTTTACTGTACTCTTCAAAAATTAATAAATAACTAATAAAAAAATAGATAGTAAAGGTATTAATTGCCCTTTTTTTACGACACTTTAAAATTATCTGAAATTCATGCTTTTAGACCAGAATACCCCCTTAAAATATTTCAAATATTTATACGTTTTTATCAATGTTTGGGCATATGTTATATGGGAATGAATACCTTCGATCTGCTTATATTAACAAAATATGTAAATGGAATCCGCCAGAGATCACAACAAAGTATTGAAAAATTAATTCAATTAAAATAAAACTGTGAAAACCCCTTTTACAGCAATGTGGAAACGTGGTGGCAAAAGCCAAATGGGACAAGGTAACTCCCAATAGGGCGGTTTCTATAAAATGTACACATACACACATACACAAACACGCTTACATTGGAAAATGCCTTGCAAAATCTAAACAAAATTTAGAGACGCGCGCAAGTTAGTGCAACTCTGTGTATGTATGAGTGTGTGGCGTATAACGAGTGCCTGCCTCAATAATTCAAATTACCATCGAGTGTTAAATTGATTCGATTTGCGCAGCTGTGTCCTTGCATAGATAAGTAATGCGAAACAGCAATACAACAATAACAACAAAATTAACGCTGATAATGCTGATGCTGAGCGGTGCCATCGCCAGTGCCATTTCCGCCTAATGGTGGTTGGTGGCGGCATCGGTGGTTACTGCTAATGGTAATCGTGTGCTACGCACTGCTGGCTGTTGGCACTATCATCATTGTTTTCTTTTTCCATTGGTGGTGATTTTAGATTTTTCATGCCGATCGGCATTATCTACATATATCTACAGGCATATATCTTCTACCTG
This sequence comes from Bactrocera zonata, assembly GCA_037783105.1. Classification (NCBI taxonomy): domain Eukaryota; kingdom Metazoa; phylum Arthropoda; class Insecta; order Diptera; family Tephritidae; genus Bactrocera; species Bactrocera zonata. The sequence continues at coordinate 179,730 of JBAWJQ010001023.1, forward strand.
CTCGCCGTTACCAGTATTCAATAAACGTTTTTGTCTCCGGCATATTAACTAAAATGTCCTGCAAACGCCACACAATCAATAAACATGTATGTTTGTATGTTGTCATGCGTGTTCGCATCGTCAATTTGACATGTGTGTCACTAATTGTTTGGTCAGCATTCAAAAACATGTTCGCCTTCATCACCCAGGCGCGCTGTAAATAAATAAATTTCATGCTAATGTTGGTGTTGCATGTGTTATAGTTGGAGGGTTATAGGTGCACTCGTGTTCGATGTTTGTGTGTAAGGGTCCTACTTTCGTGGCTACGCATTGTGTATGAATGGTCTTTAATGTGATTTTCGTTGTGGCTGCAGTGGCATTTGATTTATTGTTGTGATGTGGCGCTAAACGCTTTTGTTGTAGTTTGCTGTTGCAGTTTTTTGGAATATACCAAGCCTTGTGGGAAATATTTGTGTTAATTTGTTAATTAAATAAAAGCATGTAGATCTAATTGAATCAATAAATTAATGTCATTAATTTTCGGTTGTTAAGAAATGTTTAGACTTATTTAGGATTACACAAATGTTAGATTAGGATAGGTTCAATGGCCGATTCGCCAAATAGGAATTGCACTTGGTCTACTCTGTATAGTCCGTTGTGAAGCCAGAATATCAAACTACTGTAAACAGACCTTATAAGTCAACAACGGGACTTGAAGCCACTACATTCTCTTCTTTATATCTTTTCCCACCAGTTCACTGTGATATCTGAAAGTACGAGCTCCGTGTAATTGAACATATAATCATGACGTCGAAACTGTCCAATCCAGTGGAAAAAATGAACCAAAAGCGGAATATGCAAAATCCAGGGAAAGCACTAAAGCCGAGCCTTACAAAATGTTTTTGAAAAATTGTTTGAAGCATTGGCATGCTTGTATTGACTCATAAGCCTATTTTGAAGATTATGATATTGACTTGTATTTAAATACGAGAGTACGGATGAAACTTGATCAGAGTACATATATTACAGCGCATTCCGTCGACTACGAGGTCACTAAAGAATGATATATTTGCTTCGTATCTTAATTTAGAGTAAAATCAGTTTTTTATAAGACCTAAAATCATCTGCGAGACATTAGGCTCAATTTTCACTATATACAGTTCTTTTTGAAGTCAGAAAATATAGCTTGTTTAGACTTTCTATTTATATTCTCACCAACTAACCGGGATGCCTTCAAGGTATTTAAGCCTTGATTTCATAAAGGCGCAATAAAAGGAGCTGTTGAGTTGAACAAGAAGATCGAAGAAAGCGGAACCCCGACGTGTTCCTTTCAATTGATAGCGCGGTTATCTAAGCTGCTTGTTCAGTTATTGATAGCGCCGCTCCACTATCAAAGTAAATTTAGAAGAGTTATTTCTCTGAAGGAGGCTCCATTCCGGAGCAGTTGATCTATTGCTACCTTATAGGTAACAAGCCTGGCTTGAATACCTACTTATTAGGACTAAAATAAGGGGCTTATTAACCTTCTTATGGCATCTGACATATAAGCTTGACCAAAAAATGAATACCGGCAAGTCACATTCCGACAGCTTGCGATTCGTTTTTTGACCGTCTCAAGGCCATAGTTAAGGCAAAAGGTGGTTATATCGAGCAAAAGTAAATTGGTCCTAAATTTATGATTATTTTCATACACTTTGTACTTTAAAATAAATAAAAATGATTTTAAAAACCGAATTTATTGCAAAAGACCTTCGGAGAGTACTCCTTTCGCTCAGCAAGGTTCATCGGGTTATACTTGTAAGCGTTCTAGGCTGTTATTGTATAGTGGCTATCCATCTGATTTTTGGCTAAATAATTTGTCAGACGGCAATTGTTGAACTTAAGGCTATGGAATTGGCGTATAAAATTGGGGCAAGGTTTATTATCTTTGGCATTAAATTATCTTCTACAGGGTAGGCCATTTAAAGTTGACCCATTGCCATTTCGATGGCCCATTTGCCAAAATTAAGGCGTCGCGGATAATCAGCTGGGTTTAGTTTTTGTGCCATTTGAATTTTATATGGAAACATCTTCAAATCTTTATGAATTATGCGTCGGAGAGTGGTGCGAGAGATGTCTAATTCCTGAGAGCGGCGATAACTCGATGTCGATGGAGTCTCCTCAATACTGGCTCGTACAGCTTCGATATTTTCATCAGAACGTCTTGTGCGTTGTCTGGATGCATGACTGGCATTACTGAGATTACCGGTGTTCACAAATTTTGCGTATAAAGACTTAATTGTGTTCTTAACTGGAGCACTTTTCACTTTATTTTTTTTGCGAAACGCACGTTGAGTTAACACAATTGAAAAGTTATTTTGAATATAAAGCTGAACAATTTCAGCGCGTTCTTTTGGAGTGTACTGTTCCATGGTATAAATTGTCTTCGAATGACGCTTCTAACGCGGTATGACATTAGCCGATTTGTCAGCGCTGTTAAAAGTTACAGCGTTGCCAGATAGGTCAACTTTAAATGGCCTACCCTGTATTTAAACTAAAAAAAACTAAAAAAGTTAATTTTTGAACATATTTTTAAACAACATAAAGTAAAAATTTTTTTTTAATTTTTTTACTTTTTTTGGAATTTTTTTAGTTAAACTAGAAGATAAGTTATTAAAAAATATGAATCTCTTTGAATTTTTTGTTTCCGATGGAAATTGCGACCAGCATCCTGCCCGCCGTCCGACAACTGCGCATGCGAGATGCCTCAGGAAATTGTTTCCCAATTTATTACTATTTAAATAAATAACTATAAACCCAAGAAATTTCTCTTTAATCACTTATTTCTTTCCCACCCGAAAAAATCCTCAAAAAAATCGAGACAGGTGTAAAAAAATGGCGCATCCTGGTGACATTGATCCTGACTCTCCTGGTGGTGTGAAAAACAATCAAAAGAAATTCTTAATCAGTAAGGATGCTGTTGTAGTCCGGGAACACGAAAAAAAATTTTTGTGAAAAATGGCGACTGTTTGAATATAAAAATCATTTTTACGCTTTTTTTTTGAAATTCCTGATTTTTTTTTTAAATGTTAAAAACAAAAATTTTAACACGATGCTGGTAGGAGCGATAGAGGATTACATAAAGAAGGTTCACACAAAATTTCAAGTAAATCGATTGTATAGAACTTGAGATAATGCCGGTACCGTGTGGAAAAAAGTAGTTTCGAGAAAAACGCGTTTAAATTTTAGGAGACAATTCTAGTGAACACGGACGCCACCTCACAAAATCGGCTGTATCTCCGAAAATAAGTCGAATTTTGAAAAATCCTTCCAAGGTCATATTTTTGAAAGTCTGAACTTTAAATAAATGAAAAAAAAAATCGAATTTTTCAAAATTCTATAGTAGAATACCGCCTTAAGTAATCTTTGTGTAATAAATTTTTGAGTATTTTAAAGTAGAGGTGAACAAATATCTTATTGTGATTCTTCGGCGGGGTCGACATGGAGCTTATATCTTAAAAATATATAAAGCTAGTGTACCCTAATGCGAGATAATTATTAAATTTAGGATTTAACATTTCAAATGTAAATAAATAACAAATATATATAGCTCTCACTAACAAGAAAATATTCCAAATTTCTTCTTCCTTTCGATTAACTTCACAATATTTTAAGGATTGTGGACATCATTCGCCGAAAATCATGGCAATAAATCCTACAGTTACATGTTAAATTATTTCTGATACTAAAAGTTTCAGTATCCAACTAGACTATTTTTGTATTTTTTAGTAAGTTACTGTTACTGCAATAAGGTTAAATTACTTCACACTAAGAAAATAAATGTATTGGAGTTTGCTCGAAAGTTCCACGGCACTTTTCCTCTGATACTGAGATTTTTCGACTTCTTAAATTTCAAACACGATTTTTTTTTTTTTTTTGTACACTGATACATGTATTTTAACTGAAGTAATACTGGACTCTTCAAATTATCAATATTGTGAGACTTGGAATCGGTGGATTTGTACGACAGTTATAGGGCTTGAGCTGCCCCAAAGTTGTATTCCATAAGTTGAAAATACTATAAATGTTGTCTGATATTGCTCATGAATTCCCTTTAGTTGATTTTGTAAATTTAAGGCGCTTATTCCAGCCAGCCAACAATTAGCACCCAGTTTAACGTAGCCACGGTTAAATTGCATTTGCTTGTCGCTGACAATTCTGTAAGTAAATGATTAACGAGTGAATCACATACAGACATAACGAAAAATATTGCAGATTGATGTCTGCATTTAATCGGTTGTATATAAGTAAGTGATAATCAGACATAAAATGAAATATTTAAATAGCAGAGGTCTTTCCTAAATATTTAATTTTTTCTTTCGTGACAATCTTTTATATATATTAGGTTGTCAAAAAAGTCTTTCGATATTTTCCCTAGTTGATCATGCTATACCTTTTTGGAAAACTCATTTCACGCGCTAACACGTGTTTGATTGATTGTTTTCTTTGAAGTCGTTCGTGAGTTATAGCGTCGCAAACATGGAGCAAAATAAAGAAAAAATACGGCATATTTTACAGTACTACTACGATAAAGGCAAAAATGCATCTCAAGCCGCCAAAAAAATTTGTTCAGTTTATGGACCCGACACAGTTTCCATTTCCACTGCACAACGATGGTTTCAACGTTTTTGTTCTGGTGTAGAGGTGGTCGAAGATGCGCCACGCTACGGAAGGTCTGTCGTCGAAAATTGCGATAAAATCGCTGAATTGGTCGAAAGAGACCGGCATAGTAGCAGCCGTAGCATCGGTCAAGAGCTGGGCATGAGTCATCAAACCGTTATAAACCATTTCAATAAATTCAATAAATCATTCAATAAAAATACCGCAAGACTTTTTTGACAACCTATTATATTTATAATTCAAGTCATTCATATCTATAATTTAAAATTGTATTTATAATTTATCTATAATTTAAGGGGCACACCAAAAATATTAAAAGAAAATTTGAAATCTATAGCTCTAATTGTGTTAGAGTTATAGCCTTTTTAATCATACTATATTACGTCAGTTTAGTCAATTTATTCAGTTTATCTTTAAACTCCATTTTCTCGAAACAAAATTTTTTAAATTTGCCTCGGAAGGCACTGATTAGATTACTATAAAGTTTTTGCTGCATTTTCTGCCGACCTATCTTTACAATGACTTACTACTTTATTGATCTGATCAAAATTCGAATTTTGGCTAGCCACATCAACAAATTTTTGAGTAAAATTCAACTTTTTTTAAATGCCGCCATGTTGTACATTTTTGAAATTTTTTTCAGATCACAGCTCATTGCATTGAAAATTCTGCAATAGTAGAGATCATCGGCTAAAATCACTGCCACCATGGAAAACTTATTTTTTCGCACAGACGGTGATCGGCACATATCTTGAAAAAATAAAAAAGGGCTATCCGTCTGGCTACCGAACAAGTGCAAAAAATCCATAAGAATGCTAAAACTAAAGGATCCATTTGGAGAAACCTCAACATTTGCTTTTTTAAAGAAAAAACACAGAATTGTTGGCCGCGGTTACGTCTCAGATGGTCCATCCGTTGAGTCCGATTTTCGATGACTCATTCGAGTGGGACTATCTGCTTACTGAAGTGTTCTCTCAATAAATCCATTAATTGATGCGATGTGTACAAAGCGACGCCATCTTGTTGAAACCAAAGGTCGCCGAGATCACGAGCCTCAATTTCGGGCATCAAAGAGTAGGTTATCATGGCGCGATAACGATCGCCATTGGCGGTTACGTTTTCACTGCCATAATTCTTGAAGAAATATGGAAGTGAAATGACAAACAATACTGAACAAAAATAACATGACAGTTCAAAACTATTCATGTGTGATCTGTCGAAAAAGAATATTGGAAAAAGTACCTATAAAAGATCACCCGTTATATATAAAGAGTCGGATAAGTATTAGTAACGAAAACACTTGCAGAAAGTGCATGGAAACAGACATAAGAACCGCTGGAACACCTCCTATGCTTCTATACAATACTTATCAAAAACTCGTTTTAGATGTTTAGGAACTTCTTAGTCCAAGGGACTAATTGGAGTAGCATAATTAGATATCAAATCGATTATAAAATTCGCAAAAAGCGTTGATGTCCCGTATTACGAATATTAACAGCTCAAATGTAACTGGAATGATAGCCGGATAGTATAACCTTAACTAACCTACTATATAATGAACTGTTTAAGCATACATTAACATTCTGATATTCGTCGACAGGGATTATAATAACATCATCTCTATATGCAACCAGGGAGAATTACCTGAAAATAGTCATGAGTTGAAGAAATAGTTTAACTAAGGCATTTACTATTCTATAGACAAAATTTAAGATTTTTGGCATATCTGATTTTTGTATTTTGTCAAATTTTCGTCACGAGAAAATAGACATTATATTAAGTATGATATCACGTAATAATGAAGTCTGTACATGCTTTCACATAAATACGTATATGGTACAGACATATAATAGTAGATACAAATAGAAAATATTTTATACCCTGAAGTCAATCCAAGTAGTTATAAATTACTTTAAAAGTAGTTTGAACCGCAGGCCCAACTAGTCATCCAACCTTCCCCTTTTAATAAAAAAAACTAGTTTGTTTCGTGTGGAGGACTAAGAAGTTGGTAATTGTCAAGCCGCTGTCAGAACAAAACAGTCTTAAATTAATTCAAAATATGGTAAAATATTATAATTGGACGTCGCTCAAAAGATCCATTGCCCGGAAAAAACTTCCTCTCCAATACTGCATTTTTCCGACTAGTTAAATATTAAGCATATATTTCGTATTGAATACTGATGCAAATGCTGCTAGGTACAGGTGCTGCTATGTATAGTACATACCTGTATTAGATATGTGCTATATATTGCCAACGGTGCATTTCAGCATTAAGCATAACTAACGGTCATGTGCATTGCTCTTCTCAGTATTTACTATAGGCGGCAACAAATCATCTGTGACCCCAATTATAGTCGTAGCTAGCATTATATCAAATTTAATTAAATCGTATTTAGTGGACGTTTATTGGTGCGCTATGTTCAGACACTTAAAATGATAAGTGTGTGTTAAATGTTTAGGTAGTGCCAAATGATGTCTGGTAATGTGGTGTTGTAAAATATGCTAATTGTAACAGAATTATTTTAAGTTGCAGGTAGATTTTGAGCGGACTTAGACTACTCAGATATTTTAATTCAAATTCAATCTCTTTACAGATGCGAACGGGCTTAGAACAAGTTAGCCCTTGACCAGGTATGAGTCAGGTTAATTTCGGTGACAGATGTCGTGGGAATCTACCTTTTGGTATTATCATAAGTTAAGTTGCCACCTACTTACCAATCTAAACAGAGTTCAGAACGTTGAAAAGACAGCCGCTGACCGGACAAAATGTGGCTTCATTCTGCTACCTTAGAACCGGCTGTTGTGCGAATTTACTTTTTGGTGTTAAGCTGGCTTAGCTAGAAATAAGTAGCTAGACCCTAGTAACCGAAGATGCTAATTGTTGAAGTCATATTGTGAAAGGTAGAGTGAAAACAGTCCTTCTCCTATACATAAGATTCTTAAAATAGCACAATTAAACTGCGTTTTCTTCTGTCTAAGTGGGATTCATATTGGCTTTGATCACGGGATCGGCCTTATATCTAATGACAATTATGAACAAGAAATAACGTTAACTTCGGCTGCCCCGAAGCTAATATACCCGTCACAGATGAATTTCTTTTATTAACTATGTGTTCAGTTTATATGGAAGCTATATGCTATATTAATCCGATCTGAAAAAATTTTTTCGGAGTATTCCATGTCAAATTTCGTGAAGAAACCACGTCAAATTGAAAAGTTTTCCATACAAGCCCTTGATTGATAACCGATCTGAACAATTTCTTCGGAGATTACATTATTGCCTTAGAAAATAATATATACCAAATTTCGTGAATATATCTTGGCAAATGTAAAAGTTTTCCATACAAGAACTCTTTTCCGATCGTTCAGTTTGTATGGCAGCTATATGCTATAGTAAGCCGATCTGAACAATTTCTTTGGAGATTACCCTTTTTGCCCTAGAAAATAATCTGTAAAGTTTTCCATACAAAAACTTTTTTCCGATCGTTCAGTTTTTATGGCAGCTATATATTATAGTGGTCCGATATCGGCAGTTCCGACAAATGAGCAGCTTCTTGAAGAGAAAATGGCGTTAGAAAAATTTCAAAACGATATCTTAAAAACTGAGGGACTAGTTCGAATATATACTGACAGACGGACATGGCTAAATCGACTCAGCTCAACATACTGATCATTTATATAACGGGTGATTTTTTTGAGGTTAGGATTTTCATGCAGTAGTATTTGACAGATCACGTGGGATGTCAGACATGGTGTCAAAGAGAAAGATGCTCAGTATGCTTTGACATTTCATCATGAATAGACTTACTAACGAGCAACGCTTGCAAATCATTGAATTTTATTACCAAAATCAGTGTTCGGTTCGAAATGTGTTTCGCGTCCGTGTCCGATGAGCGATGAGGCTCATTTCTGGTTGAATGGCTACGTAAATAAGCAAAATTGCCGCATTTGGGGTGAAGAGCAACCAGAAGCCGTTCAAGAACTGCCCATGCATCCCGAAAAATGCACTGTTTGGTGTGGTTCGTACGCTGGTGGAATCATTGGACCGTATTTTTTCAAAGATGCTGTTGGACGCAACGTTACGGTGAATGGCGATCGCTATCGTTCGATGCTAACAAACTTTTTGTTGCCAAAAATGGAAGAACTGAACTTGGTTGACATGTGGTTTCAACAAGATGGCGCTACATGCCACACAGCTCGCGATTCTATGGCCATTTTGAGGGAAAACTTCGGACAACAATTCATCTCAAGAAATGGACCCGTAAGTTGGCCACCAAGATCATGCGATTTAACGCCTTTAGACTATTTTTTGTGGGGCTACGTCAAGTCTAAAGTCTACAGAAATAAGCCAGCAACTATTCCAGCTTTGGAAGACAACATTTCCGAAGAAATTCGGGCTATTCCGGCCGAAATGCTCGAAAAAGTTGCCCAAAATTGGACTTTCCGAATGGACCACCTAAGACGCAGCCGCGGTCAACATTTAAATGAAATTATCTTCAAAAAGTAAATGTCATGAACCAATCTAACGTTTCAAATAAAGAACCGATGAGATTTTGCAAATTTTATGCGTTTTTTTTTTTAAAAAGTTATCAAGCTCTTAAAAAATCACCCTTTATATACTTTATAGGGTTTCCGACGCTTTCTTCTGGGTGTTACATACTTCGTGACAATCTTAATATACCCTGTTCAGGGTATAAAAAGTCAAATCAGTATTTACAATGAATCTATTAAGAAGTCGTTTAACTGATCTTAAATAACTTCACAGAAATAGAGCGCAGCCGGAAAGGTTCTCCAAAGGTAGTTTTATTGGTGAATTTACATTACTCGAGGCCTTACGACTCATTACCTCCTACTTCCTACTCCCTCAAAACTGATTATCTAAAACCGTCCATGTATGGGTCTAACTCTGTCACAATCGCTTGTTGAATAGACCTAAGCCTAGATTTTATATGTACATATGTATGTATGTATCATCTAAGTACTCATGCGGTTATGCTAATGTTTTTGAAGTGCGCAAACTGTCAAAGTTGCATGAATGAAAGCGAGATTAAAACCTCTAGACATCCAGTGCCTAGCTCAAGTAGACTCCGGTTAGAAAATCTCGGTAGTATTATCTTCTATAAATCAGGGAAATCGGCTAAAACTCGTATTAGCCACCTCAATCTAATCAACAAATCAATGGAAGGTTCAAGGCCATCATAAATTAATAACTAAATACGCCAGAGACATTAAATCTTACCTTCGAGAGGATATAAGAAGGCTTTATAGGAGCCCGAGTGAAAATTGGACGATGGAGGTGGTACCGCCCACTTTTTGGTGAAACCCCATATCTCGGGACCTAACCAAACGATTTCGTTAAAATTTGGCACGTAATATTTCTTTCTACAACTATGCTATCCGCCATTTTTTTTTTTCGTAAATTTAAAGCTTTATTGTATAAAAACGGTTACCAAAATGTTGTTCAAAATATTGACCGCCGCTAACTGCTACTTTTGACCATCTTTCTGGCAGCATGCATATTGCGTGACGAAAGAACTCCTCATCTTTCGAGTCGATCCAAGTATCAATCCAATTTTTGACTTCTTCATAAGAACAGAAGTGCTCTTTAGCCATACCGTGTGCCATCGATCGGAACAAGTGGTAGTCAGATAGAGCAACGTCTGGAGAATACGGCGGGTGGGGTAAGATCTCCCATTTCAGCGTCTCCAAATATTTTGTGACCACCTTTGCGACGTGAGGCCGAGCATTGTTATGCTGGAGAATGACTTTATCGTGTCTTTCCTCGTACTGTGATGTGATGGTTTCAATTGGCTTTAGCAGCTCATAATACATCACCCCCAAATGCAGAGCACGGACCTTGGCGCAGTGAATGTTCGGTTTTGCCGTCGACGTGGAGTCATGTCCAGGCTTTCCCCATGACTTTCTTCGCTTAGGATTATTGTAGTGGACCCATTTTTCGTCGCCAGTTACAACGCGATGTAAAAATCCCTTTCGGTTGTGCCTTTGAAGCAGCTGTTCACATGCAAAGAAGCGCCGTTCGACATCTCTTGGTTTCAAGTCGTAAGGAACCCAGTTTCCTTGTTTCTGAATAATCCCCATGGCTTTGAGGCGTTTTGATATGGCTTGCTGTCACTTGCAACGATTCGGGCAATTAATCTTGGGTGTAGAAACGCATCTTGGTCGAGTAATGCTTTCCATTCAGCATCTTCGAAAATCTTCTCCCTTCCACCACCATGCCGGTCTTCGTCTTTATAATCACCATTCTTAAAACATTGAAACCATTCGCGACATGTTCACGACACTTAGGACAGCCTCACCGTACGTATCCGAAAGCATTCGATAAACCTCAGCCGTGCTTTTCTTGGAATTAAAAAAGAAAAGTAAAATATCCCACAAATGCCTAGAATTCGGCTCAAAAAGTGACATTTTCGGTTGAGAATAAGTTTGAGATGCAAACAGATCTCCACAAATATTTTATAAGTTTAATGTTGACACAAATGTCCAAGATCAATATATAAAACGATTTAATCGACCAGTGCTTGACCCTAGAGACATCTATTGGAAAACGGCAGAAGCAAAGTTGTAGACCTAATATTTTTCATTTTTATTTCATATACTCGTATTATATATTTATTATATTGGGATTGAACAGTGTACGCGATCATCACTGTTTGGTAAGCAGATTAGCCAAGATTACCTCAATATTTCTCTTAGTAGCAACATTTTGAACAACTCTTTGTGTCTCAGAAGAATCGGAAGATTTCATTAAGTAACTGCAATTAAATATAATATATTTGTATTTTCATACAGCATAAATATGTATAAATATGTATTTGTGATAACTCTTACCATCCTGCAAGCAATTTTCTTTACCACAAACGAACTGTGAAAAATTTAAACAATTTCCTCACCCAAACGATTCATCTCAACTTGTCGCATAACATACATTCTGCCGTTAGTATTTAGCATATCGGAATTCCTCTCTCTACCCACTTTATGTGGCATGGCGTAGCGTAATTTGTCCCAAAATCTGACATCTTGCCAATCCAGATATGTATTCATATCCAAATATGCCCTTAGTTCTCTATCCAACAAGTCACTTTTCGTGATTTCGCCGTATTTAATCATTATTATGCGCGCACGACCCTCGTTCAACGAGCACTGATGCGCTGTGCGAAACTCCATGCGCGCCCAATCCGACTCGATGAAATGCTGCGAAAGCACAATGATCGTCCGACGCGACTGATCCACCGATTCTATGATTTGTTCAGGTATATAAGCGCCAGCCAGCCAATTGCGTTCGTGTGTGCATACACGAAATGGTGGTTCGCACTGTTCGAGTTGCGGCAGCAATGTATGGTTGACGAAGTCTGCATCCTGGTGTGCATATGAAATAAACGCATCGAATGTTTTACGCTTATCCAGCTCACATTCGCGAATGCAAAATCTCAATATGTTGTGGCTATATAACCAGACTTCCACTTCTAATTTATATTTATAGAAAAGTGCGATAATGCAAAGTAGTATAATAATGGTTGACGCTACACTAATCACAGTTGCATTCAAGTTTTGATAATATTCAACACTAACAGGAGTTGGACACAATTCTCTCACATTGTCTATTAGGCGCGTATCGTTCAGCAGATTAGCACAGAATAACTGGTCGGCATCGGGTATGCGTGTCCGATGTGTACGTATGGTGTACACCAATCGCTGCGTGGAACAGTCGCAAATCCAATGATTTTCACTTAGATAGAGAAATTGTAGTTTTGTGCTGTCATTGAGGTATTTACGCAAAAATTCATCATCTAAAGATTTTAAGTGATTATTTCGTAGATCCAAAACTGTCAAATTAGTTGGCAGTTGACTGATATTAATGCTCGTGATCTTATTATGCGACGCGTTGAGTTGCGAAACGTTACCATAGCCGAAGGTGGTGTTTAGCGGCAGTACAGTGAAATTGTTATTGCTAATATCGAGTACCGAACTCTTGAGCCCAACTTGCTCGGGGCGAGGGAGCTGTTCGATGTGTTGCACACCCATGCAATTGATGTGCAGAAATCCAAATTGTGTGTAACAATTGCATTCGCTGGGGCACATTACTGGTTCACACAGTTCTTTACGTTTCAGCTGCTCGAAATTTGTTGACGTCCGAACGCACTGTGAACCATTGAACAACGAACGATAGTTTTCACTGTAAATCCAAGCAAATTTACAATCACACACGATCGGATTACCAGTTAGCTTGATTTTAGCCCCACAATCAACTGTCGTACTGTAGAAATTTTGTGAAGAAAAAATGTTTTCAATCAGATTGTGTTCTAGGTTTATTTCAAATGGGCATGTAAGCCAATCCAAAGTGAATTCGCGCAAACGATTGCCACTTAAATTGATTACTATTGAGTTAATCTTGCCACCTTCGTAATTTTCTGACTGCAACTTGGTAATATAATTAAGACTGTCGGCTAAAACCGAACTCATGTTGTATCGAAAAATTGTCAGTTACCTCGGTATTTTAATGACGGAGGTATCGGTGCTCCATATAGCTTGCAGTTGGTTCTGGCTTACGTCTAGCCTATGTAGATAATTAAGCGGTATCAGATTTTCCATAAGATTTGTGGGGTCGTGCAGATGATTGCCTCCGAGTTTCAACTGCCATAGCCAAGGTGTGTGATCGAAAAGGTGTGGCGTTAAATATGTCAATAAATTGTGACTCAGATCCAGTATTAAAAGTTGACGCTGATATGCCAACAGATTTTCGGGCAATTCCCGGATTTCATTACGGCTCAAATTCAGACAACTCAACTGCGTTAGCGTTGCGAAGATGTTTGCGTGCAACATTTTCATATTATTTCCGGCTAAGTCAAGCTGTCGGAGCGCAGTGAACTTTTTAAAGTATGTTTGCGTCAAGTTTTGCAGCGATAAGTACTGGTTACTTAGACCTTGTACGCTAAGCGTAAGCGTTTCCACTTGATTCGGCCTATAAACTCTGCTAGTTGGTATGCTTATAATATCTGCTTCCCATATTTCATTTCGATTTGATTTAGTAATCAATTGCAGGTGAGTCACTTCCGTCGTTGGGCCATAATGTACCGTTGATTCTGCAGCAAGGTCAGTGTTATGTACTATTGTTGCTTTATTCAGCTCATTCATCTCTATTATAATTTCCCACACTTTGTCACTTATATAGATTTCGTGTGTAAAATTCATGCAATCTTTCACTCTGATATAACGTGTTTTAAGTAAAATTAACTGAAATTTGTGTTTGAGTAAGAAATCGACATTAGTTTCTGTGACTATAGAGTAACACTCTACCCACAGATACCGATGGTTTTCCAAAAAGTCGATGAAAATAAAATTGAGACCGTCGTCCACTTTACACTGAAGATCCCCACTGCTAAAGCAATAACAAGTAGTCTTCTCATCCCTATAGCAACCAGGTGGCCATTTGGAGAATGGTTCAACAGTAGTTTCGATTGACTTCATTTCGGTAGTGTGCGCCAACAGAAATTTGTTGTTTATGATGAATTGACTTAGTACGTAGGCGAGCATTACATACAAATTGCGTATTTTTAGTTTATTCATATCTATTAATTTGCTGTAATTTTTTTTATATTTCCTCCACAATAAATCGGGCTTGCAGACCAACTTACACTTACTGAAATACTAAAATGTAATATCGAATTGGTATGCTTTAAGAAACCTAAATCATATTTTAATTCCTTATCAAGAAAAATATTCGTTAAAACCGCAAATTCGCTTAGCACTCGCTCTTGTGCGATAATTTGTTTGCTGTTCTATATAATATAAGAAAATCAAACTTTTTCTAAAATAATTTACTCCTTGTAGGCTGACTAAATCTATAGCAACGCCACCGAAAGTCGTAAGCGAAGTCATACCGACGTGGTGTATCACAATAACTTGGAATATTTGTGGTTAAAAACTTTTTAAAAAGTTGTCGTGACCGTGTTAAAGCTACATTAACCACAGGTCAAATTGCTAAAAATTGAGATAAGCGGTTTAATCAGAATGATTTTAACATAATACAAATAAGTATGTCAGATATAAAGCAAGCATTTTATAAGTTAACTAGCAGACGTTGTTTTGCAATAAATGTTTTTTTAGAACTTTTTTTTATCAAAATTTGGCAAGGGGCACCAGAGGGTAAAGAGTTTTTAAAAAATGGGTTTGGTTGAAAGGTGAATTTTGTCCATTTCATCTCCTTCAAAGTAATCTCCCTCCGTTGCAATACACTTACGCCAACGGATTTTCCAGTCATCATAGCACTGGGAAAAGCCTCCGTCGTGGTGGCCAACATAGACTTCTTCGATTCAACATTTATATCCTCAATTGTGTCAAAAAGGTGTCTTCGGAGTGGTCATGAGAATTTGCTAAATAGCCAGAAGTTACGCGAAGGTAAATCAAGGCAAATGAGCGAAAATTTGACTTACCCCTTATAGCAATAATATCGGAATTTGCGAACATCCGGCTGACTTTATTCTATAGGATTGATTTTTTAGTATGTGGCTCGTTAGTGGTACGTGGTATTGGGAATAGTGTGGTATGGGCGAATAGCTTTGCGCGCATAACACTCTAATAACATTCCTTGTTGACAATTTGACGTGTCGGAAGGAATTCGAAATGCACCACACCTTGATAATCAAGGAAACCTGTCACATAGCCTTGATTTTTGACCTACTTTGTCGTGTTTATTTCGGCTTTTTCACTATATTCGGCCGATACATCTTCTGTTTCTGGTGCGTAGGCATAAATCCAAGACTCGTCGCCAATAATAATGTGTTTCATGATATCCTCGTCGTCGGAAATCATTCTTTTACAAACGTTAATGCGACGTTGTTTTTCGAAAAAATTGAGTGATTTTGGAACCAATCATGCTTTCACCTTCTTAAGCCCAAATGGTCTTTCAAAATAGTCCTATACTCCAAAAATGCTTGTGAGATCTCTGATTGTTAATCGGCGATCCTCAAGCATCACTTACTTTATTTTACTGACAAGTTAGCCATCAGATGTGATTGATACTGTTGGCCTTTCTGTTGTTCGTCGTTTTTTATCGATAAGATATCATCACGAAATTTGGCACGGAATGTTTTCTAAAGATAAGCTTTAATTCCAAAGGAAAAGGTTCAGATCGGTTCATTGAAGCATATGTCTGAAATATAGTTCTTGAGTGAAAATCTTTTTTATTTTACGAGTTATCTATACATGATTTGGCATATGTGATCTTTCAAGCTATTGGTACAATTTTCGAATATATCGTTCAGATCGGTCTACTATTGTACCGTATGGAGCTGCTATATGAACTGATCGATCAATATGAAATTCTTATACGGGAAAGTTTCAAATATATAAAACAAAAGTTACATAATGATGTATAAACATATCGCCATCTATTTTATTATACACTTATACCTACATATGTTCGGTTATAAACCGTTTTGAGCGATCGCAACAATGATTTACTAGCCAGCATCTTCAGCTCAACTACATGACCCCAGCACTCAGAAATTTCACTACTGAATATAGAAATTGCGTAAACTATAATATGAAGTCGCTTGTCTACGTAGATTAGCCCAAGACGCTAGACATCTTGTAGGAGAATATTCGGTGCGTTATTGCTGACACATACTTTACAACACCGGGTAGAAGAAATACCTAAACTTCGACTATATAAGTAAACTAGCAGCCCATCCCGGCATCGCGCGGGGTAAACAATTATTTATTTCTGGAAATTTGGATATAAAACACTTTTTTTCACAAATATTTTTATTTGTTTAAAAAAAAATCCCACAGTTATATTTGTATGTAAGTCTATTTATGTTCAATTTCTTTGATGGTTTAAGTGGCGGGCACTTTTGAAAAATTAAAAAATAAAAATAATAATAATCAACAAATTAAAATTACAGTAATAAATAATGAATTCTGTCGTTTTACATATAAGTAAATAATAAATTATTAAATAAATATATTAAATAATAATAATAATAATAATATTCTTTAAAAATTAGCGTATAAAAATATTATGAGAAAAATTACGAAAAAAAAAAAAATAAAAATAATAATTATGAAAAATTAAAAAATAAAAATAATCATAATCAAAAAATTCGTTTTACATATATTTTTGCCACTGCACGTGCTCAATTCTGCTAAATAGCAGTGACAACGTCGAATTCCTTACTTTGATTCTATCGGCTCTGTTAGCCGCCAAATCGAACATCAACAGAATTCAATTTGCACCTTCTCTATACTTTACATTCTCTGGCCAGGCGCGCTTTTCAGAATGCATCGCAAAGAACGGCCACGGCGCTATGGCGGTTTTGTTTACTTTTTGAATTTTTTAATTCGTAATATCTTTTGAATGGAAAGTCCAATTTAAAAACTATTTTATAGGTAGTTAAATGGTCTTGATCGGAGGATGGAGTCATGTGTAGAAGTTCACGCAAGTGAGGAAAGTTCTCTGATCGCCATTCACATGGGAGTGGCCAGAAACGATTCTTTTACATATGACTCAAGCAGCTCACGACTTCCGGTCTCTGACCAAGTATCCTCTGGGTAGCCTAAGAACATCCGTTTGAAGGCAAGCTAAAGTGAGAAGGCGAAATATCCCCTACTTAGGGTTGTGCGCTGGGTTTGGGACCCGCCACGTAAAAAAACGCACCAATGAAAACAACCAAACAGCCTCGGATGAGAGACCCCCCTTTTGATGACGACCATGGCAAGCGAAATAAGGACTACGAATTGAGGGCATGCACCTGGAATGTCCGGTCCCTTAATTGGGAAGGTGCCGCTGCCCAGCTGGTTGATGTCCTCGTGAAAATAAAGGCTGACATCACCGCCGTCCAAGAAATGCGATGGACGGGACAAGGACAGAGACGAGTAGGTCCTTGTGACATCTACTGCAGTGGCCATATAAAGGAGCGCAAGTTTGGTGTTGGATTCGTGGTGGGAGAGAGACTCCGTCGCCGAGTACTATCATTCACTCCGGAGAATGAACGTCTAGCCACAATCCGCATCAAAGCAAGGTTCTTCAACATATCGCTGATTTGCGCCCACGCCCCGACGGAAGAGAAGGACGATGTGACCAAAGATGCCTTTTATGAGTGCTTGGAGCGCACTTATGAGAGATGCCCCCGCCACGATGTCAAAATCGTGCTTGGCGACTTCAACGCCAGGGTTGGCAAAGAAGGTATCTTTGGCACTACGGTCGGTAAATTCAGCCTCCACGAGGAAACGTCCCCAAATGGGTTGAGGCTGATCGACTTCGCCGGGGCCCGAAATATGGTTATCTGTAGTACTAGATTCCAGCATAAGAAGATACATCAAGCTACCTGGCTGTCTCCGGATCGAAAAACCACCAACCAGATCGATCATGTTGTGATAGACGGAAGACACGTCTCCAGTGTTTTAGATGTGCGTGCGCTCCGAGGTCCTAACATCGACTCGGATCACTATATTGTTGCAGCCAAAATTCGCACCCGCCTCTGTGCAGCAAAAAACGCAAGCCAACAAACACAAGGAAGGTTCGACGTCGAGAAGCTGCAATCACAACGGACAGCCGAACGATTTTCTACTCGGCTTGCACTCCTGCTCTCTGAGAGCACTCGTCAACAACTCGGTATAAGGGAACTGTGGGACGGCATCTCAAACTCCTTACGTACAGCTGCAACCGAAACCATTGGTTTTCGGAAAGTGCAAAAGAACAGCTGGTACGACGAGGAGTGCCGTGCCGCGGAGAGAAAACAGGCTGCCTACCTCGCAACGTTACGATCGACCACAACACGTGCGGGATGGGATAGATACCGAGAGTTGAAGAGGGAAGCAAGACGCATTTGTAGACAGAAAAAGAAAGAGGCCGAAATGCGTGAGTACGAAGAGCTTGATAAGCTGGCCGACAGGGGTAATGCTCGAAAATTCTACGAAAAGATGCGGCGGCTTACAGAAGGTTTCAAGACCGGAGCATACTCTTGTAGAACCCCCCAAGGTGATCTAGTCACTGATGCCCAAAGCATACTTAAATTATGGAGGGAACACTTCTCCAGCCTGCTGAATGGCAGTGAACGTACAACGCCAGGAGAAGGCGAACCCGATTCCCCAATCGATGACGATGGAGCAGACGTTCCATTGCCCGACCATGAAGAGGTTCGAATAGCAATTGCCCGCCTGAAGAACAACAAAGCGGCAGGGGCCGACGGATTGCCAGCCGAGCTATTCAAACACGGCGGCGAAGAACTGGTAAGGAGCATGCATCAGCTTCTTTGTAAAATATGGTCGGACGAAAGCATGCCCAACGATTGGAATTTAAGTGTGCTATGCCCAATCCATAAAAAAGGAGACCCCACAATCTGCGCCAACTACCGTGGGATTAGCCTCCTCAACATCGCATATAAGGTTCTGTCGAGCGTATTGTGTGAAAGATTAAAGCCCACCGTCAACAAACTGATTGGACCTTATCAGTGTGGTTTTAGGCCTGGTAAATCAACCACCGACCAGATATTCACCATGCGCCAAATCTTGGAAAAGACCCGTGAAAGGAGAATCGACACACACCACCTCTTCGTCGATTTCAAAGCTGCTTTCGACAGCACGAAAAGGAGCTGCCTCTATGCCGCGATGTCTGAATTTGGTATCCCCGCAAAACTAATACGGCTGTGTAAACTGATGCTGAGCAACACTCAAAGCTCCGTCAGGATCGGGAAGGACCTCTCCGAGCCGTTCGATACCAAACGAGGTTTCAGACAAGGCGACTCCCTATCGTGCGACTTTTTCAACCTGCTTCTGGAGAAAATAGTTCGAGCTGCAGAACTCAACAGAGAAGGTACCATCTTCTATAAGAGTGTACAACTGCTGGCGTATGCCGATGATATTGATATCATCGGCCTCAACACCCGCGCCGTTAGTTCTGCTTTCTCCAGACTGGATAAGGAAGCAAAAGAAATGGGTCTGGCAGTGAACGAGGGCAAGACGAAATATCTCCTGTCATCAAACAAACAGTCGTCGCACTCGCGACTTGGCTCTCACGTCACTGTTGACAGTCATAACTTTGAAGTTGTAGATAATTTCGTCTATCTTGGAACCAGCGTAAGCACCACCAACAATGTCAGCCTGGAAATCCAACGCAGGATTTCTCTTGCCAACAGGTGCTACTTTGGACTGAGTAGGCAATTGAAAAGTAAAGTCCTCTCTCGACGAACAAAAGCCAAACTCTATAAGTCGCTCATAATTCCCGTCCTGATATACGGTGCAGAGGCTTGGACGATGACAACAACCGATGAGTCGACCTTAAGAGTTTTCGAGAGAAAAGTTCTGCGAAAGATTTATGGTCCTTTGCGCGTTGGCCACGGCGAATATCGCATTCGATGGAACGATGAGCTGTATGAGATATACGACGACATTGACATAGTTCAGCGAATTAAAAGACAGCGGCTACGCTGGCTAGGTCATGTTGTCCGGATGGATGAAAACACTCCAGCTCTGAAAGTATTCGACGCAGTACCCGCCGCGGGAAGCAGAGGAAGAGGAAGACCTCCACTCCGTTGGAAGGACCAAGTGGAGAAGGACCTGGCTTCGCTTGGAATATCCAATTGGCGCCAAGCAGCGAAGAGAAGAAGCGACTGGCGCGCTGTTGTTGACTCGGCTATAATCGCGTAAGCGGTGCCTACGCCAGTAAAGAAGAAGAAGAAATGGTCTTGACCATAAAATAATTTATTTGGATAAGGAATAACATAAACACATAAATAGCATGGTTTGAATTTGGTTAGCATTTTCATTAATGTCTAAAATGAAAAAAGTTGTTGTAGTGACATAACTACAATAGTTGGACATATGCTACCGCGGAGTTTTTTGTAGACATTATGATGTTCTTCAATATTGTTGTACATTATTTTGTTCTATCGCTAATAGTTTCGGCAGCGCATTCGACGAAAGACATTTTAAGACTCATTTTTCTACTCCTTCGGTTACATTGTTCAAATTTTACCAAGGATCCCTAATTTTTTTCAGAATTAAATGCAGCCTATGTCAAATTGGAAGAATGTGGCATTCAATTGGTGAAAGAATTTTTTAAATCGGCCTAGTACTTTTTGAGCCTATTTATTACAAACATACAAAAATAGGTACAAATCTTTCCTCTTTATAAAATTAGTATTGATAAGTTCAAAATAGGAAAAATTACTAGAAAACGAAATGCACACATAATTAATGATATGGATATCTTAAGGAAAAGTGATATCCATTTTTATTTTCCTTACATCTCTACTGTAGTCAACTAGGAGACGTAATCGGCCGCCAAAATTGGAAATTTCTCTTAAAAATGGCTGCTAGCAGTTTTTGCGTCAGGTAACGAAGATGACCACATGTAAGGCTCTATAAAATTTTATAATCAAAGGTGTTGCCACATTTGTATATTTGATAGTTTTTTACAGAAATGACAGGATAATTTCGAGCTAAAATAGAAGGAATTGCATAATCACTCTCATTTCTTATTCTTTTTTTTATTAATATTGTCTCAGGCTCTGTATTTTATTTTTGACCGCTAATAGTTCATTCAAAAAAGAGAAGACTACATAAATATCTTATAAGTTTATTAATGCATAAGTATGTACTTTTGTACTTAGAAAAATTAAAAAAACAAAGAAAAAAAAAATATTTTAAAACTTCTTCTCACACACTTTGGTGCGTTGGCTGACATTTTGACAGATGAATGAAACTGTCAATGCGATGATGTTGACGAAAAACTGGCGGAAGAGAAAGGGCCTGATGAGAATGACTCTTCACTAACTTCACCACTTAAGAGCAACCACAAACGATTGCGTTGAGTTATGATGAAAGGCAGGGAAGAATAAGAAGTTTTCAAAAGAATTTTATAATATAAGACTGCTGGTGTGGAGGGGGTATCTACGAAGCAAGTTAATGTAAACACACTCAAAGGTAATGTGATAGTTGCTTTCCACTTTTTCTGCTTTTTTGGCTTGTCATGCTGCTGAAATATGTAAATACCCACGAACAAACAAGGCAACAAATATTGCAATCATGCAACAAATATGCAACATGCCACAAAAAGGCGAAAACAATTAATAGTTTATACAATATATAAGTACCCGCACTTGCCGCAAACACTTTTCACGCTTATTACGCAGTGTGACATACCGTGCGCCCCCGCGTTAAATGCCGCCTTCAGTTGCTGTCACGTCGCTGCCGTCGCCGCCACCGCTAGTGTGGCTGCTGCTCTTGCAGTGCGTTAATTATGCGTTAAGCTGTCAAATGACATGGGTACGTGCGGCAGGCAGTAATTTTTATCGCAGCAACGCATCTACCAAGGCATAAACGGGCAACAAAAACAACAACATAAATGACAACATGCCGCATATGCTTGACAAGCGTAAGCGTCTTGAGAATGTCAAAGTTGCGTGAGATGGTGGCGATGTGGGAGACAATCGCATACATACGTACTCACTTGACAGCAGCAGCAACGCCAACTCTTTACATAAAGAGTACAAAATAATCCACACGAAATAGCAGCAAACAGTGCATAGACGCAGTTGCATGCAACACTTATCAACTTACCTGCGCAGAGGTTTATTTATATTTGTGTATCAAGTATATACATATGTTACATACAAGCTTATATATGCGTGTAGATATGTATAGTATGTCTACTTTGACAGTTGAGTGAAAACACACGCTTCCACCGCACACTCACACACGCTCCTCACCACTCTGCACCGCTCACCCATACTAGTCATTTGCATAGTTTCCATTCTGTCAATTTGTTGCATTTTTAATCGGCTGTCAACGTTGTTAGAAAGTGTGATGTACATAAATCTTGTTGGTAATGCCGTCGTAGTACGTCCGGAAAAAAGGGGCGCAAATTATTGACAGTTGATTTACAAGTCAAATTTGACAAACTCCGAACTCATTTCCTGTTTTCAGTTTTTTTCCTACGATTTCACTATATTTTCACTTTCTGTCGCTTACTTTTCTGATCGCTTACGTTTGTCTTTTAATTATGGAAATTTGAGTACCTGAATGAACGCATTTTCTGTATTTGGGGGTAAAATGCGTTCAGTAACCCTTGCCCAGTATTTATGGGAGTGGTGCATGTGGGAATTTCAAACAGTCTTCTGAAATTCTCCGCTTGTATGAACTGACTAGTTTTTCACACCTTGAATAAACATTTCTGTCAGTTTGTTATCCCGTTTATGAAGAAAGCAATTGAATGCTGAACCTACAAGTTTAAAATATAGTGAATCTAAAGTTTTATTTGAACAAAAAACAAACAGTATTGTGCAAATTAAAATAGCATACCAATTTCTCTTTGGTAATATTCTCCTAAATCAATCGACGTACGAGGATCCATTTCGAGGTTCCCCTACTTTGTTTTAAAGAAAACACACAGAAACTTAAAATTTAATGAGAAATATTTATTATCATTTCAAAGAACATTCTTTGTCATTTGGTTTTTGAAGATTATATCTTTCATATGTTGGCCGCGACTCAGTTGGTCCATCCGTTGAGTCCAATTTACGATGACTCGTTCGAGCATTTCGACTGGTAGCAGGGGAATGACATACATAATGTTTTACTCTAAGGCCTGAATCAAAGCAGGATTGTCCGCATAGACTTTGGACTTTACATATATTCACAGGAAAAAGTCCAACGGTTTGATATCACACGATCTTTGTGGTCAATCGACCGGCCTAAAACGTGAATTTATCTGCTCAGCGAAGTGTTCTCTAAATAAATATATGGCTTTACTGGTTATGTGAGAAGTGACGCTGTCTTATTGGAACCAAATGTTTCTGAAATGATGAGCTTCAATTTCAGACACCAAATAGTCGGTTATCATAATGCGATAACGGTAGTTATTAACAGTTACGTTTTCACCGGCATCATTTTTGTTACAAAAGTAAAGCGAATTTTGAATTTTTGCGGGCTACGTGTATTCGATTTTCAATTGTTTTGTTGCGTAATGTTGGTACTTATGTCTCTTATTTACTTATGCTGACAAGGTCTTTCGTCACTATATTTTTCTAAACAGGTATAAGATTATATTAATTTTCTGTCTGTTTGAAAATTCTGACGACATTAAGAGTGATTGAACGTTATGAACTATACCAAAAGTCGTAGCGATGAAAATAGATGATGAAAATACTAAAAAAGTGAAGGATATGGTGCTTGAAAATCGTCAAACAATTATTAAAGAGATGACAAGAGAGCTCGACATCTCTCGCGAATCCGTTCGAATGATTTTGATGTATATTTTGGATATGAAAAGTGTTCTTACTCAACTTGTCCTAAAAAAGTTGAATTATTTTCAAAAGGAGTACCGTCAACAGTTCTCAACATCGCATAAAGCCAAAAATGCAATGATTATCATCGAACAACCACCGTATTCAGCCAATTTCACTCCGTGCGATTTTCTCTTTTTCTTTTGTTTCCGTTCCATGGAACCCGTTTTCAGTCGATCGAAGAGGTAAAACAAAATTTGCTGAAGGAGCTGAAGGTCATCCCAAAAAGGGTTTAAGAAAAATGTTTCGAGGACTGGAGAAATTGTTGGCATAAGTGAATTACATCTGTTGGGAATTAGGTTGCAGGCGTTAAATATATATTGTTGAATAATTATATATTTGAGTTCTATTTACAATTTTCGGGTACTTTTTTCATTTTTTCACACTGTACATATATGAATATTTTCATGTAGATTAACGACATTTTTTTTTATTTTCTCCCAAGACGACAAATGTGGGCGACCTTTGTTTTCAACAAAACGAGGCTTTATCCAATACAGCCAATGAAAGAATCTATTTATTGGTCAACGTATTATCTCACGGCCTGGGCCCATGGCGTCGCCTGCAAGACCATGTGATTTAACCGCTGGACTAGTTATGTGGGGTTATGAGTGGTCGCCTGTCAAAGCAGACAAGCCCAAGGCGGAAAAAGCTTTGAAATAGTGTATTCTGCGTGTCATTACTGACATACGTTTTGATTCTTCGTGAAAACCATATGTCTAAAAAACAGCCCTCATTAGTAGCAAAGAGATCTAGCTCATATATTCGAAACGAAACTTATTGCCTTTGCTTCTGGTTATACAAGGTCAATTGAAAATTCTCCGACCAAACGTAGTAAACCAAGTTATTTTGGAAAATTTCGTGCTTTTTATTCAACATAGTTCCCTTCAAGGGTAATACATTGATAATATCAACCCCCCATTTTTCGAAACCATTATTGTAGAACGATTTGTCCATTGCTTCAAACTAAGCCTAAGTTTCGGCGATCACATCTTCATTCGATAAAAGACTTTTTCCAGACAGCATTCTTTTGAGATCTGAGAACAGAGAATATCGCTGTGGTTCAGATCTGGAGAATTCGGTGGATACGGAAGCAATTTGAAGCCCAATTATGGATTTTCGTTTTCAATGACTTGTGACACGGTGCATTGTCTTGGTAAAACGGCGCTTCCTTTTTCTGCGGCCGTTTTTCGGCGATTTTATTGTTTAAACGATCCAATTACGCTATGATAAAAGTCGCTGTTGATGGTCCTTCCTTCTTGAAGGTAAGCAGTAAATATTATTCCATTCTCATCCTTAAACTTCTTCTTCTTTACTGGCGTAGACACCGCTTACGCGATTATAGCCGAGTCATCCTTAAACACACATCTGTATAAGATAAAAAAACGAGAATTGCACAGCGGTCTTAGGTCTTTTGTGCTCTCTTCTAAGTCA